>JANITX010003366.1:0-10466 GCA_027564395.1 Erythroxylum ulei | reverse complement strand
ATCCCAATAACTGATCTAATAAGACTTCAAAAATTAAAACATGCCTCAAAAATAAATAACAGGTTTGGGATCCAACAGTTGCACTGCACCAGAATCAATGACATTCTTAAAGAAAAACGCAGCCCACACCTGTTCAGCCTAAGTTACGTAATTAGCTAGAAAAGGTTGCAACATATATGTAATCCTTCACACAAAAATCCATAGCTCACCCAATAATATCTTAACACTATTAGATACAGAATATTGACAATAATCCTTGGATATCCAGCTGCCATAATCAAGTTAAAATTTCAGAAGATTGTTATTATTCCACAGTAGGATATACATACTGAATATCATCTTAATTAAGATTTTAAACTTCCCAAACTTTTCTTGATAAAGTCCCATATAAACACAACTAGGTTCAATTATCAAATAGTATGCAAAATTAAACAATAAGATATAATCACCTATATCTTAACAATCTCCCTATTTTTGACATTATTTGTCGCATAATTGAAACTCTCCCTAAAGGAGATAATTGGATTCACAAACTACAAAGAAACTCCCCCTTAATCAAATATGAGGTTCGAAATAACTTCCAAATACGCACTTGGCAAATATCCGAATAAACAATAATCCGAAGTTAACAAAAATAGCCAAGTTCTCCAAATAAACACAATAGTCATAGCCATTACATCATTCATTCTCCCCTTGGGATAAAAAAGATGCCAAAAAGATGACTAATGGTCACAGAGATACCTTAAAATCTTCCTCTGAATTAAACAGTCACCAAAAACAATCATATATCTCCTCTTGGACAAAACAATATAAAAGCATATTGTTCAAACTCGTACATCCTATGCTATAGAGAGAAACCAAAATAAAACTTGAAAAACTATAATCATAGAAAACTCGAATCTTCCTATGGGTCTCTATCTAAGCATCAATATTTTCTCGACATAACACCTTAAATCAACATCCAAAAAAAAAAAAAAAAAAAAAAAAAACTTTCAAACCATCAAGGAGAGCCTAATTCTCGCATCAAATATACTATTCAACAAGTAAGGAAAAATTCAAACACACACAAATCACTTGAACCTTACAAAACCCATAAATTAAAAGCAAAGAAAGTCTAGACGTTAGCTCCAAACCTTTTTTTTAATAAACAACATTAATATACTTCAAAATTTTAAAGAACACAACCCTTGTGCCCCTCGAAGAAATTCAAGCCTAGCCTTATTCCTCGCCATATTAACCCTGTTATCAGATACCTGGTTGATTCCTCCCTCGTAAATAACTAATTGGTCTTTTGTTTGAACAGTTTCTTTACCAGCAGCAACTAATTGTGAATCTGGACAATTTCTTGTTTTTCCTTCACCATGTCTATGTGTTTGTAATTGACCGTTTCTAACCCAAGTATGTTTTGACAACGTAGACTTTTGCTAGAAATTTAATGTAGCATGTCTAGATTTTTGGTTTTGACCCCGTTGAAATATCATTTGTAGCAGCTTGTGACAATTTGGCCTTAAGTGACCATTCGACTTAGAATATTCACCTTTATAGCCAATGCCTTGAAAGTCTCCTTTTTTTATAAAGGGAAGCTAAACCGAAATTACAAAACTAGACGAGGGAAACAGATTCCCAAAGAATCCTCTAATAGGATCATATGGCACCCGATAGGTGTAGTGTCAAAGTAAGTAACGCCAACATCAAAATGACCCACACTTATCCCTTTTTCGTATTAACCAGCTTCGACTTTGTTTTATTTAGCTCATCTATAGTAGATAACAACTTCTTCTTTAAATCTTGAATGATGTTCTTCATAGTAGAGTTTTCCTTCTTCAACTACTCATTCTTCTTGCATGTTTGCACCCCTTTTGCATACATTAATTCATAGGCTTCATAGATATCCTTCTTTTTGTCATTTGAACCATTGTCATCACTATCATAATCTGAGGTTAGACTTTGAGCTGATTCATCTGCATTTTCCTTGAAATATTTTGATTTATCCACGTTTTCATCGTCAATTTCTTCCTTTTTGGTTGTTGTTAAGCAAACAACTGACTTTTACTATATAAAACAATGAACGCAGCACTACTTACAAATTCTTCTTCACTACCATACTTACTTCCAGATTCATTCTCACTTTAAGTGCTTGTATGGGACTTCCCTTTTCTTTTGTTCAAAGTTTTAACGCATTTTGCTTGCCACATGTCCAAAGCCTTGACATTCATGACATTGAATTTTCTTCACTGTTCTTTCACATTTTTTAGTTTTAACTTGTTATTTGAAATTACTATTTGATGAGCTCCCAAAATTTTGCCTAAAATCGAATTTATCCTTCTTCACTTTCTTTAACCACTTGCTAAAATTTCTTATTAATAACTTCATATCCTCATTCTCATTTCATCTCCTAAGTCATTCACGGCTTTTCCAACCTCAGCTTGCAACGTCAATCCTTTGTTCTTCTCTTGTTCATCTCTCAACAATTTTATCTCAAAGTTGTTAAGAATCCCAATTACCTTATCTAAAGGCAATTCAATGATATCGTGGGCTTCTTCAATAGCTGCAATTTTTGGTATAAATCTCAGAGGCAGTGATCTCAATGTCTTCTTAACAAGTTTTAGATTCGAACGTTAATGTGCTTGGTTTAATGTCACGCAGTCTCTCATGGAAGTCTCCAATAGTT
Organism: Erythroxylum ulei; assembly: GCA_027564395.1. NCBI lineage: Eukaryota > Viridiplantae > Streptophyta > Magnoliopsida > Malpighiales > Erythroxylaceae > Erythroxylum > Erythroxylum ulei. The sequence goes on along the minus strand of JANITX010003366.1, from coordinate 7,795 downwards.
TCACTTTCATCCATCCTCAGCTATTCAAATCTCATAGCTAACATTTGAAGTTTTAAGGCTATCACAGATTTCGATACCTTATGTATAGTTTACAAAGTGTCTCACGCTTCTTTCGCCGATTCACAGGCTAATATGATAGCAAAGCGACCTTTATCAACTGCGCTAAAGATGGTGTGCAAGGCTTGAGAATTTCCAAGCGCTCTCTCTACTTCAGCCCTTGTCCACTCAGATGCATCTTTAAGCACTACTTCTCCTTTTTCATTAGTCATCACTAGATGTGTCCAGCCATTTAAAGCCGAGTTTCATGCTTTTGTTCCTTGTGCTTGAATGAATACTCTCATCTGTGATTTCCACGTAAGATAATTTGAACCATCTAATAACAGTGACCTAATGATTGATGCCCCATCTCTTCAAGTCATAATTGCGAAACACAGATCTGCACCAACTTGATGTACCAAGTTTTGATTCGGTGACCCATTCTGATATTGAAAATCCAAAAGAAGTAGTTTAGGAAAATTTCAAATTTGGTCGCTGTTGTTTCTAGCACAATCAAAAAAAATTAAATGCATAAACACAAATCAAAAATCAACACCGAAATTTGGCAACTCCTACGTTTGTGGGGCCCTCACCAATCTTAATATTTTCACTAACGACAATAGGTTTATACAAGGCTTTACTGAGCCAACACTACTCAACCCTTGACATTACCCCTCATCCTTACAACCCATGAAAGTATTTCACACCCAATAGCACAATCACATCGTACTAACCTCAACAGAGGATTTCTTAACAACTTTTAATGATAAAGACAACAATCAAATAACTCAAGTAATTAAAAAAAACAAAAACGTAAACAAATGCGGTTAAAAAGGAACAACTTCCCTAATAGATTCAGCTCCTTCAAAGACAGTTCTAAAAGTTGTTCACCAAAAGTATTTCAGTAGTTAGCTGCTAGAATTTTCGGACACCACTTCCACTGTAAGATTTATCTAAGCATTTATTGATTAAGTAATATAGCCATCGTCGGAAGTCTATAGGCATTCAAGCTACCATAAATGTTGGAGACATCAAATCAAGCATTATCTTCCTCCACTCTATATGCCGTTTCAATTGTGTTTTAAACTTAGTAGCATAAAGTATGGGGTTAAGAATCTCAAACACGACAGCCTGTGACTAAGGATGATATAACAATGATTCAACCAGCTAAAAAAACAAGCAGAAACACAGCAAGAAAATCATAGCTGCACTACACCACAATCAACAACACTCCTAAAGAAAAACACAGCCCACACTTGTTCAACCTAGGTTACGTAATCAGCCAGAAAAGGTTGAAACAGACACGCAATCCTTCACACAAAAATCTGCAGCTCACCAAATAATATCTTAACACTATTAGCTACATAATATTCACAATAATCCTTGGATATCCAGATGCTATAATTGGTTTTCCTAATTCGTAATGCAACTGCTTAATTAAATCTAGAGATCGTATCCTAGGTTGTTAGGTAGTTAGGTTTAATTAATGATCGTATCTTGATTAAACAAAACCTAAGGAAAAACTCGGGTTAATTTTTAACCCACGATTAATAGTTTCTAGGAAAGGTTAAAGAACAACAAATTAATAAAATATGCTTAGTTAGGGTGTAGGTCGAGATTGAACCAAAGAACCGGGTCCCTACCAAATTCTCCACATTTATCGTTTTATTGCTTGTTTTCTTTAATTTGTTTTTATTAGTTAGTTTTATTTTATTTTATTTTTCTTTCTTATTCAAAAAATCCAAAACCCCCTTTTTTCGTAAACACCAGTTAATTTCATTTCATAAACTTTACACACACTCTTAATGGGATCGACCTAGACTTGCCATTGCTACAGTAGTAGTCTAGTTATTTTAATTTTGACTAGCGTAATGACGCACGGTCAATGATATATTATGGTGTCAGTTATAGTCTCATCATAGCAATGATGCAAATATCCTTTGACTTGAGGTGCTCAAGGATTTCTTGGATATTGATTCTTCCTCGTTGCCTCTCAGTAGGGATATCAATTTTGGCTCTACCCGCCCCATTTTTAGCTCAGATTGACCAGAGATCGGGTTAAGCATGGGCCAACCCATGGACCGACCGAAAAATAAAAATGATGTTTTATATTTTTTTATATAAGGGTGGGCCGAGCCAGCCTGTGGTTGTGTGGGCTAGCCGGGCCATGGGTCATCTAACTAAGGGTCCAGTCAAGAAGGGCCAGGGGCATCTCGGCCCCGACACAACCCATTGACATCCTTACCTCTCAGAGGTTGCTCATAGGGTGGTGATTGGGTACAACTTGAGGTATTCGAACGTAATTGAGTAGTCAATAAAGGATTCACCACTCCTGATAGGAGGAGATGATACCCACAGCCTCTTGTTGAGGTTATTACTCAGGAATCTCTAGCCAAAGTGGAAATGTCATAAAGATAGTCTTCAGTGACATATCTAATTGAGTATGTGGTGTCGTCGGTCTAGTGGGAGTTAACACTTTAACCAAACTCTGAACCAAGTGGGTATAGAATGGTGAAAGGATGAATTGCATGGGAACGTTGTCTGTGGAAGGGTCCGTAGTCAAACCATTGATTTTTTGGTCAATTGGAGGTCATGATGTGTTACTAGATACCGCTCATAACCGAGATCCTAATGGGTTACACGCATTTGAGACGCGAAGAATGAGTAAAATGGTTTTGGATGGGGATCCAAGATATGAGAGATGTATGACTAAGCTACAAAAGTGTGGTAGTTTAGGGTCATTTGATTTTGAATCACATGAAACATGTGAATCTTGCTTATTAGGTAAGTTGACAAAATTACCCTTTAAAAAATGGGTGAATGTTTTCATGCTAAATTAAGTGGGATTAAAAAGTCACTTAATCCCACTAATTCTCCATTGATGTTGGGGTTAGAGGGAAGCCAAAGGGTGTCAAAGACACTCCATTTTCGTGAAAAAGTTGTAAGAAAACAAAGTGTCTTTTTGTGAATTATTCACCATCTTCTAAAATACTCTTTCAAAGAACACACCACAAAGTTAGCAATTTGTTTGTGTTCTAGCTATTCTTCCTAAGAGGTTTCAGGCTTTGCTCTTCATGTGGATATCATTAGAGACATCCTCCTTTGGTCGTTGTGGTTTACGACAACCCAAAGAGGTGAAGACAACAAAGAACACATGTAACTACGTGTTCTGATAGTTGATGCATATGATGCATGATCGAAACCCAACAGTGGTATCAGAGCCATCTTGTGCCTATTAGATGTAGTTTTTATTACATGTGCAATAGGATTGCATGGTTGTGACAACTGTGGTTCTGTTCCCAGAAAATTTGAAATTAAATTATGAAATTCTTTTTCATGGTTTTCTTTCACTGATCTGCTCATGAGATGTTAGTAGATGGTTTTAGAGATTGAAGTATGTATTGTCAAATTTCTAACAATATGCTGGAAAATTGTTTTCTGCTAAACATATGTTGTTGGTTGGCTAAACTGATGAGGTTTAACATTTTTTGCATGAAATTTGATTCTGGAAATTTTATTTAAACATATTTAGAATGTGTTTAATCCTCTATATTTTTTTTAGAATTAATTAAAATTTTTTAATTGAATTTTCAGATAGTAAACAAATTTGGTCGATTTTGATGAAATTGATCGAACTGTTTTGTTTGATAATTTTGTGTGCGTATGTTTCGGTTCCAAAACCTTAAGAATATTTTTATGTGATAAAAATGTATTATTTTGATCAATGAAGCATGAAAAAATTATTTTTCTCAAATTAAGATTTCCGGAGACAAATTTAGATGTCAAATTTGTCGTTTTTAGCATCTCAATGGTGTTTCGGTTATCTTGATAATTTTTTGGTAAAATTATTTTGATGAACTTGAAACAAACTGGAGATGCATGGAATGATGATTTGATGTTCTGAAAATTTTGGAAATTAATTTTGAATTAATGTAAGCAAAGCATTATTTTCTAGTAAGACTAGAAATTGGCATGTGACAAAATTAAAATGTTTAATTTTGACATCAAATAATCAACTTTAAGGTGAATTAATCTTGAATTAATTTATGGAATTAAGATTTTAATTTAATTTTATTAATATTAAATTCTAAGTCAAAATGAAATACAAAATTAAATTTAGCCAAGATTACACTTAGGAAGAAATTTAATTCAAGAGTTGAATCATCTTCCAAAATGTAGGGGAGTTGGGAAGTGTATATGCGATGTACATGCATTAAGAGTTGATAGCCCAATGTGTGTGTACATATCAACAGTTGGTAGCACTAGATTCGATAGTTGCATTATAAATGCAATTGGTATGACTGATACCTATCGATTGACCTAGGGTAGTTTATTGGGCAAACCTAAGGTCATTCCTAGAGATATTGGATATTTACTCACTAAGAGATCTTTTATACAAGTTCTCTTGGATTCATATTGAGGGTTATGGATTCGCTAGAAAATAGTGGGAGTCATACTGCATATTATTAAAGTCTTAATTGACATGCATTTACGTACATTCTAACACCATTTCTCCCTTTGACGTTAGGTTTCAAGAATCGACACCAAGATCACTAATGTGAACCTACGCTTACTTATGGAAGCCAATAATTTGACTAGACCCAACTTCCTTAACTGGCTTAGGAACCTGAGAATAGTTCTCAATTTGGAAAAACTAGGCTACATCTTATAAAAATCACTTCCCGATCTCCCTACTACTGATGCTTAGTGATCATAAGGCATATAAAAAGCATCTTGATGATAGTGAGATGGTTAGCTGCACAATGTTAGCCACTATGCCACTAGAATTACAAAAGCAACATGAGGCTATGGATGCTTATACCATAGTCTATCATCTGAGGGAGTTATTTGATGAGCAAGCTAGGTCCGAAAGGTTTGAGACCTTAAGGTTACTCTTTTGCTCCAAGATGGTTAAGGGGACATCTCCAGTGCAATATGCATTAAAGATGAATGGTTGTATTGAAAGGTTGGCCTCCTTGGGTTTCCTGATGGATTATGACTTAAGTATAGACTTAATTATAACTGGTTTGACTGATAGTTATTCACAACTTATGCTTAACTATAGGATGAACCAAACATCCACCGCGATTCTTGAATTGATCAACTTGCTCAAAATAGTTGAGCCATTTATCAGGAAGGACAGTAAGGCTATGATGCTGGCGGACTCTTCTGGTTCAAGGAGGAAGAAGCAAAAAGAAGAAAAACTCCACAAGGCCTAAGAGAGGTGTGGTCAAGAAAAAAGCTAAGGAGACTGCCCTTAAGGGAACATGCTTCCATTATGGCAAAGGTGGCCATTGGAAGAGTAACTGTAAGGCCTATCTAGAGTCACTGAAGTAGAAGAAGGCATCAGATGCCCATCTACTTTAGGTATGTTTGTTATTGATATTAATACTATTGCTAATAATAACATATAGGTATTGGATACTGTTTATGACTTACACATATGTACTAATATGCAGGAACTCAGGAACAGTAAATAACTAAACAAGGGAGAGTTGGACTTGCGCGTGGGAAATGGAGTAAGAGTTACTGCATTAGCTATAGGAACTTATGTATTGACACTACCTAATGGGCTTATAATAGAATTGGATGATTGTTTTTATATACCTGTGTTGACTAAGAATATTATTTCAGTTTCTAGTCTTAATAAAGCTAGTTTCCATTTAAATTTTAGTAATAATGATTGTTCTATTAGTTTGAATGGAATACTTTATGCTATGGGTACATTATGTAATGGAATATACATATTAGATATGTCTAATCCAGATTTAAATATCAACGACAATAAAAGACAAAAACGAGATAATGTGAAATCATCGTAGTTATGACATTGTCACTTTGGCCATATAAGTGAGAGATACATGACTAAACTACACAAGTGTGCTAGTTTAGGGCCATTTGATTGTGAATCATATGACATATGTGAATTTTGATTATTAGGCAAGATGACAAAGTTATCCTTTAAGGGAAAGGGTGAATGAACTGCTGGGCTATTGGACTTAATACATTCAAATGTATGTGGTCTGATGCCCATACATGCCAAAGGTTGTTTTATATACTTCACTACCTTTATCGATGATTATTCACGATATGGGTATATATATCTTATGAGATACAAATATGAGGACTTTTCATAAATGAAGTAGATAAATAACTGGGCAGAAGTATTAAAACACTTTGATTAGATCAAGGTGGTGAATATTTAAGCCAAGAGTTTATAAATTATCTCAAAGATAACAAGATAGTATTCCATTAGACTCCACCTCACACGCCGCAACATAATAGTGTGGCAGAAAGGAGAAACCAAACCTTGTTGGACATAGTGAGGTCAATGATGGGCTTAGCAGATCTACTAAAATCCTTTTAGGGATATGCACTCAAGACTGTTGTTTATGTGTTAAATAGAGTCCCTTCAAATTCAATTGATGTTACTCCATATGAGATGTGGACTAACAAGAAACCTTATCTTTCTCATATGAAAGTTTGGGGTTGTCCGGGTTATATGAAGTAGATTCAGTCAAATAAGCTAGAAACTAAATCTGACAAGTGTCTATTTGTAGGATATGCTAAAGAAACAATAGGATATTAGTTTTATAATGTTTTGAAATAAAAGATGTTTGTTTCAACGTTTCAAAGCATGTTGTCTTTTTAGAGAAATAGTTTCTTCTAAAAGAAGACAATGGGAGTAAAATTAAACTTGTGGAAGTTCAAAATGGTCAAACAAACGTAGATTAATTGCCTAAACCTAAGACTATTGTTCATAATGACGAAACAATAGTTCAACCTTGTGACACACAAGAAATTCTTAGGTTAAGTAGAATACTTCATGTTCTAGAGAGATATGGATTTCTCATAAGTAAACATGATGACGTATTGCTCATAGGAGACAATGAGCCTACTACTTATAAAGAAGTTTTGAAAAGTTCAAAATCTAACAAATGGCTTCAAGCTATGAAATTTGAAATGGATTCCATGCGTTAAAACCATGTATGGACTTTGGTTCCACTTGAAGGGATAAAACCCATAAGGTGCAAGTGGGTTTTTAAGAAGAAAACTGACATAGAGGGTAATGTAATTATCTATAAAGCTAGGCTTATAGCTAAAGGTTATCGTTAAAGGCAAGGAGTTGATTTTGGCGAAACATTTAACCTGGTAGCCATGCTTAAATCCATTAAGATACTCCTAGCCATTGTTGCTCATTATGATTATGAGATATGAAAAATGGATCTGAAAATAACTTCCTTAATGGAAACCGAACCGAGGATGTGTACATGACACAACCTAATGGTTTCATATCTAAAGATGGCTAAAAGGTATGCAAGCTTCAAAAATCCATTTATGGATTGAATCAAGCATCTAGGAGTTGGGACATTCGATTTGATGAGACAATCAAAAAGTTTGGTTTCTCATAAAATTCGGATGAAACTTGTGTGTATAAGATGGTTATTGGGAGTGTAATTTTATTCATTATGTTGTATGTAGATGACATACTACTAATAGGAAATGATGCCTCAACTTTACAATTAGTCAAGATTTGGTTGTCCAATAATTTCTCCATGAAAGACTTTGGAGAAGCAACTTATATTTCAGGAATAAGAATCTATAGAGATAGATCTAAGAAGTTGCTTTGTTGGACCCCGAACTTTTTCTTGAAAATTTGATTTATTAAATGGAATTAATTAAGGAATTAGTGGTGAAAATTAGAAGCATTAAAATGAAATTGAATGAGTGTTTTGGATATGTATTGTGTTGTAGATGA
>JANITX010003358.1:0-10467 GCA_027564395.1 Erythroxylum ulei | reverse complement strand
GTAATTTTTTTTCCCTAAGGCTATGTTTGGTTAGGGGTTTATTAATGGAATGAAATAGAATGTAATATTATTCCACTCGTATTAAAAAAATTTATTTGAAATTTATATATTTTTAAAATATATTTTAAATTTAATTATATTTATTAATAATTATTAAATTTATTTTATAAATTAAATTAAAATTGTGATTATTATTTATTATTATGATTTTTGAAGATAGGGTTAAAAATATACAGTACAACTGTATAATATGACAATAAACTGTTTTGTAATTTTTAAAAAAATTTAGGAACTATTTCATAAATTTAAAAATTACCCAAAATAGTACCCGGTATTAGTCGGTACTAGTACAATACTGTACCAAAACCCAATTCGGTACCAAGTTCGATACAGTATTTGTAACATTGCCTTTCAACTCACTCATCCACCTCATGTCTCAGCTGAGTTATGTACTTCATCTATGTCTCTACTGTGGTCCGAAGCTCATTGACTTCATTAGTTTGTGACCGTCTATTAGATGTTGCTGACTAGACATGGAGAATTGCGAATAATATATGTTCGCAAATGAACCTAGTCCGAAGATCCTTCCACGACGATCCTACCACCCACTGAATCAAGATATGTCTGACTCTCATCAACAGTTTGTTCGTGCTAAGGCTGTCGCTGAATACTTTCTTGTATTTGGATCTATTAGGATATTAGTAAATGATAATTATTAAGAATTGATATCAAAGCATATAATTTCACATACCTTAAGTTCTCTACATCGGGTGTTGACGAACATCACACCGTCATGCTTCCTTAGTGTGAGTGTGCAAAAAGAGCTGAAGGAGTGTTATAAATGAACTAAAATTTACATAAGAATAAAATGTTACAAGTGAACTAAAATTTATAAAAATTTCGGCAGAGCTTCCTCTATTTTTATGATATTTACCCTTGTTAAATAGAGAAAATAACTCAACACAATCATATATGGCACCAGACATTTATACCATTATCATTATCTATAATACATATATTTTCATTCCAACATTCACACATCAATTTAAATTGAAATACAGTAAAGTGAAACAATTAGAATTTAAGTATAAAGTTTAGATACTTACAACTCTCTTTACATGCTCGTGGTGGCTAAATGATCCTCCCGTATGTACGGGAAGACTCTCTCCCCCCAATCCTCCACATCTGTTGGTCGAGTTACGCTCTGAAATGGACATTGCCTTAGGTGACATCCAATACTGCTACCAACGACTCCATATTTGCTCAAAAATATAAGGCGGTGGTACACCAGCCTTGTTTATCGCACCAATAAAGTCACGATAATGTGTACGTGCTCGTCTCTCCCATCCTTTATGTATGATCACGTCAAATTCAGAATTTCAAAAAAATTCTTTCTAAAATAAAAGGAAAAAATTCGATAAATACTTATAATGTAGTTACAAATTAAGTAAAAAAAGAAAGTAAATTTTGTATTGTACCTCAAACCCCTCAAAGTAAAATGCCTTTGTAGCTTGAGAGATATTCTTCCATATATAACCCTCAGGATCAATCTTCTCCTTAAATTTAGATGTCATGTTTCTAGAGCACGGTCCAGACGGAATCAACCTAATATAAGAACAAATAATTCTATACCATTTGCATCAATTTAAACCTATAACTTAATTATAAGCATATAGTGTTTCATGTAATTTCACTTACAGATTATTGACAATTGTTATGTAAGTTCTTCCATTAGGTCCCTCAGCTCTAGGTTGGTGGCCATCTCCTTGATCCGATAGGTAGTGGATAATGTAGGAGTAGTGGATGGTACAGTATGAGGAACATTAAGTGATGTGTCATCTGCAACTGTAGTAGCTAGAGCGGGAGGAGGTGATTCAGTTGCAGCTACAGAGTGTGATGGTTCAGCTTGACAGTAAGTACCTCCAAATCGTTGTCTAAACCTGGGTCACATTATATCACGTTGTCTCTTTGGTGGCATATTTTTCTACTTGAAATTCATTGTTTATTGAATTTTCTCGAATTATAAGAATTTGAATTCAATATTTTACAAAATATATTGAAAAGGAAATAAGGCGATTTGTTGAATATAATATTCAAGTACAAACTTTGAATTAGAAGGTTAACAATTGTTACAATCATATAAGAAGAACAATAACAGTCCACACTTAATAGTACGCAGGTTGACCCCTAAATAGTAGGGAGGTTGTCTGACAAATTCTTACAGATACAACAATAAATCAACTTTAAAGCTAGGTCCAATGTATTCCATCGATAAATGACAATGATATAATTATTTTCTTGGATTCTAAGTGACATGAGAGTCGGTAAAAGTATATGAGTCCCCAATATCTGGATTCCCGAGAAAGGTCCTGAAATGTTTGAACGCACCTATTGAAACAATGATAGTTCTTTCCTTAAATGTAGGTTTTTTAACACCTTCTTGCAACAGTATTTCCGCTATAGCTAAACTTGTAGAGGATACAGTGAATGAGTCGTTAGGTTTAGTATGGAAGACAAACTCTCTAGATGAACTGTCAGTACGAAACGATTTTCCTAAAACACAATCAGTATATAATTTAGATATTTTCATATTAGAAAACCATTAAACAAACCAAATTTGGAGTGACATACATACGTGAATGTTTAGACGAGGTCTGTGGAATTGATGAATTTTCCAAAACAACCGATTTCTCTAATCTTTTACGGACCGTTGTGACATCGCTCCTGCCTCCATAGGCATATATTTCATCTTCGAGATTCAAGGAAGCTTAAAACAACATGTAGATACTATCAAATGTGAATATATGTAATAGCTTCATAAAAGGAAATGAGATGTACGTAATAAGGAAAGTAACGTTGTTCAGATGATACTAAGCACCTTGAAGCGGAAGATCGGTTATGGAAGGCAAACAATCATTAGTGTATGAAGTGGAAATTTTTCCTGCATTGTTTATTCCTTCAGTAGAGACAATTTTGCCACATTCCTTCCAACGGAATGAATTAGTACCATCCGGAATTAGTAACCATGTTGACATTCCTTGATTAAGAATTTGAATTCAATATTTTACACAATATACTGAAAAGCAAATAATTGATTTGTTGAATATAATATTTAATTACAAACACAAATTAATCGCTATCATCACTCAATTGTAAATTACAAGCATCTTCTTTTTCTAAGGAATAAGAATCAAACCCCGACTCCTATTCAGATTTCTGGCCCTCGTCATTGTCTCCAAATGAAATTTCAACATATTCGTTAGATGGATCGTTCAAAGGTTCATTATCGTCACATGTGAAAGATGCATTTATTCATAAACATCTTCCTGAAATGTTTCACTTTCAATTCTCCGTTCTCCTTTTCCATGTGATTCAAAAACACCTCTAAGTTTAACTTTGTAAAACGCCAACCAATCTGACGTATCTCGTTGTAAGTTGGGAAAAGGGACATAACAGAACTATTTCGCTTGCGTTGCCAACACGAAATGTTCAAATTGTCTCAATCTTCTTCTGTTGTTAACTTCAACTAGATTGTATCAGCTATACACTTTTGTGCCAACATTTGTAGCCGGATCAAACTAGTCACACTTAAATATCAGACTTCACTTTATTGGCAATGTAGAGTACTCAATTTCAAGTATCTCAATAATTTTACCATAGCAATCCATCAATTCTCCCTGTATACAAACTCCACTATTTATTGTTGTCATGTTATGACCATGATATTCTGTATGATATTGTATCCATTAACGAAATATACGGTATACAATTTAACACTTCATAGAGGTCCCTTTGTAAGATCACATATGAACTTGTTCTCTATTAGATTTTCTAAGGCCTATGTAATATCAAAGAGTTTGAACACTTAAATCTTATAATTCAATCATTTGAATATTTGTAAATGAAAACTTACATATTTCTCGAACCATCAAGGAAAGTGTCTTCAAACTTCTTTATTTATATCATCCTGTATTTTATCTGGCATTAGCTCACGTAACAATTCCTCATATAATAATGTATTTCAGTTATGAACAACACAAAATTTCGAAACCCAAATAATCATTTTCAACTTACTGCATGAAAGGTTGAACCTCTTGACAATTCAATAAAATGTAAACATGGGTAGCCTCAATTTCTCCCTTTGTTAACATTTTTCTTGTTGAACATTCATATGTTTGTCCAGGATATGTGAAAATTGATAAGTTACTATCAACATCACTCGTTCCTCTCCGATTGTCATTATGAGGAACTTTTCTTTCTCTTGTGTAAACATGCGACTCAAAATAATGTGAATAAAATGTACTAGCTTCCTCCACTAAATAAGTGTTATATATCGAACCTTCAACTCTAGTCTTATTTTTGACATTATTTTCAAGTGATGCAAATACCTATATTAGGGAATATGATTATTACAATTTAGTAGTTAAAACATGTTATTACTTCAATTACAATAATTTTTGTTGAATTACCTCTCAAACGGATACATCCATCGATATTAAATTAGACCGACTAGTTTTGCCTCGTGTGCTAAATGCATAGGTAGATGCTCCATACAGTCAAAGAAGCTTGGAGGGAAAATCCTTTTAACTTGCATAAAATTACTAGAATTTTCCTTTCTAAACCATTTCTGCCAACTTGATTTCAGATGATGTTAAAATTTTGAAAAACAAACTTAATTTTATTATTACTTCTCAAAACTTATTTGGTAGCAACTCCCGAAATGCAATTAGAATTAGCCTTTGCAACATGACAATCATGACTTTTCATCCTAAATAATCCTTGTGTCCACACACCTTGCCAAGTTTGAAATATAACCATCGGGAAATTTTAGACTTTTCAACCATTCACATAAATTTTCCTTTTGTTTTTAGTCGAAAGTGTAACATGCTTTATGCAAAGATCTTTATGTAACCCATTCCTTCTACCAAAAAGTTACAAATCAGCTCGTGATTTTGCATTATCTTTTATCCTCCCTTCAATGTTCATTATGGTATTGAACAAATTGTTAAAAATATTTTTTCAATATATATTACATCTAGATTATGACATATCAAATTAGTTTTCCAATATGGCAAATCCCAAAAGATATTTCGTTTTCGCCAACTAAAGTTTTTACTAATGCTTCAAATTCTGTAACTTTTAACAAGCTTAATTTATTAACCTCCTGTAAAATCTCTTCACCAACTTTGTGAGAGGGAGGAGGTGTTTTTACCATCCTATTCTTAATGAACTTTTGTTTATTATGTCTAACTAGATGATTTGAAGAAAGAAATTTCCTGTGGTTGAACCAGCATGTTTTGCCCCGTTTGGAAGATAAAATGCATCAAAATCATAGCCACAATAAGGACAAGTCAATTTTCCTATTGTGCTCCATCCAGACAACATGGCATATGCCGAAAAAACACTAATGGTCCACATAAAAGCCACTCTCAACACAAAATTCTGTTTCAGAGACACATCATATGTTTGAATACCATATTCCCAAAGATGTTGTAATTCAGATATCAATGTTTGTAAGAATACATCAATTTTATGCTTCGAATTTATAGGCCCTAGCACAATCACTGTCAAAGAACATATATACGTCTTTCATACACAACCATAGAGGCAAATTATAAGGAGTAATTATGATTGGTCATGATGAATATTGTTGGCCGGATTAACCAAAAGGTTAGAATCCATCCATCGACAATCCCAACCTAACATTTCAACTTTTAGTTGCAAACTTAAGATGGATGTCATTGAAATGTTTCCATGCTAGTGCATCTAATGGATGACTTATTATTTGATCTTTTTGTTCATGTTCATTATGTCATCTTATGTGAGATGCAGCAACATCAGAAGCATATGTTCGCTTCCAGGGTACTAATTTTTGTTTCATAAAACACTTTCTAGGCTTGAACCTAGATTGACCACAAAATTTGCACTCTTGTAATTCCATAGCATCTTCCTAATACAACATACATCCCAATTTGCAACAATCAATCTTTTTAATAGGCAAACCAAGACCCCTAATAAGTTTCTTCATAGTGTAAAAACTATCAATCATTATATGATCAGGAGGCAATGATTAATTACCATTCAAGAATTTATCAAAACTACGGTTCGAAATCATCATCATCATCACACCCAGTTCGAAGTTTCGCAATGAAGCGGGGTCCGGAGAGGTCTGATAGTACGCAGCCTTACCCATACATAGTAGAGAGGTTGTTTTTGGTAGACTCACATGCAAATGAGACAATATAAGAGTGATGATGGTTACAGAGAAAACAGGTAAACTAGCACGGTAAATTATTATAGAAATAAAACTACAATAAATACATAAATAAATGAAAATAAAAATAGCATGGTATACCTGATGGAGTCCAGATCTGCGAGTACTCGATAAGCTGTAAAGTCCGACTCTTTTCGTCTCTAATTAAATTAGGAGTCCTTTCTCAAAGACCCTGAAGGTATGACATCCTACTATCCCCATACACCTGTCCTGGGAAGCCTAGTTGAATGCCCATAAGCCTTGTCCAAGACTTACACTTATAAAAAGGAGAGAGGACATTGGGTATGACTTCCTACGCAATAATCTACGTATCGTGAATAACATCTCCTAATAGCTACTATACTGTTTGGGCAAACTTTAAAGGTTAATCCCTTATTCGATCACGCCAAACTTTTCTATTTCTAGCCACTACGTCATTAAGGACCAACTCTGACATATCCTCCTTGATCACTTCCCTCTAGTTCTTGTAAGGCCTCTCTCTTCTCCTCTTGTATTCACCGAGGGTTATTCTCTCACAGCTTCGTACTGGAGCATCAGAGGGCCTCCTGTGCACATGCCCAAACCACCTAAGCCTAATAATCTCAACTTGTCGGCAAAACTAACTACCTGTATTCTATCTCTCACCACCCGCTTCCAGACCTTATCTCTTCTGGTAATGTCACACATCCACCGAAGCATATGTATTTCTGCTACCAATAACTATCTTGTATGCCTACGTTTGGTAAGCTAACACTTTGCCCCATATATCATGGTTGGACGGATCATCATTTTATAAAACTTCTCTTTGAGTTTTAAAGGAATCTTTTTGTCATATAAAACCCTGATGCACTTCTCCATTTGACTCAACCAGATCTAATACGATGTACTATATCGGCATTGATATTACTATTACTCTAAATGATGAACCCAAGATATTTAAAACTCGTTCTCTATAGTATGACGTCAGTACCAATTGCTACCGCCGCCTTATGTACCATCTAGTTTCTCAAAAAGTTGCATTCTAAATATTCTGTCTTAGACCTGCTTATTCTAAAACCTTTCGATTCTAATGTATCTCGCTAACATTCTAGCGTGGAATTGACCCCTTCCTTGCTCTCATCCACTAGGACAATATCGTTAGCAAATAACATACACCAAGGTACCTCTCCTTGAATATGTTTGGAGAGTTCATCTAACACTAATGTGAACAACAAAGGGCTTAATGCAGATCCTTAATGTAGTCCAATACTAATAGAAAACGCTTCCGTGTCACCTCCTATTGTCTTTACGCTAGTCAACGCTACTTCATACATATCCCTAATCACGTTAATATAGGTCATAGGAATGCCCTTTGCCTCCAAACACCTCCATAAGATGTCTCTAGGGACCTTATCATACGCCTTCTCTAAATCAATAAAAACTATATGTAAATCTCGTTTTCCTTCCCTGTAGCATTCCATGAGTCTACGGAGTAGATGTATTGCTTCTGTCGTGGATCTACCAGGAATAAATCTAAATTTGTTAGCTGATACAGAAGTAAATCTCTGGATTCTCTTTTCAATTACCTTCTCCCATAACTTCATGGTGTGCCTTAATAGTTTGATGCCTCTGTAGTTGTGACATTGTTGGATGTCCCCTTTGGCCTTGTATAAGGGGATCAACTTACTCAATCTCTATTCATCTAGCATTTTGGCTGACTCTAGGATCACATTTGAAGAGTTAAACTAATTACTCAATACCGACAACTCCTAACTGGTTTCATACCTCTATAGGGATCTCATCCGACCCTACGACCCTTTCGCTCCCCATCCCTCTCAAAACCTTTTTAATTTCACCCCTCGTGACCCTTTCCCATAAGTACCTGTTAAGAACATGCCCTTAAAACTTTATGTTCAATATTCAAGTAATTGAATTGGGTCATTGTCTCGCAATTTGGCCATAATTCTTGGTCAGCTGACTATAGTAAGTCAAAAAACTGTTTTACATGTGGGCTTAGTTCTTCTTCAAGATTTTTCATATTTTCCTGAAAGGTATAACCGGCTGCATCATAAACCATTTGCATGTAAGGATTTTCATTTCCATCCACATTATTTTTTCTAAATCCAATCCCCCTTTAAACTCATTTAAGTTCACAGACGATTGGACTTGATTACCCCTTGAGGTGCTACAAATCAATGGTTCCCCATGTCGTGTCCACTCAAAATAATTGGGGACAAACCATTTCCTCAGCAAATGCCCATTAACTTCATCAATAAGAAGGAAATGAATGTGTTTGCACTTTTTACATGGACATCTAATCTTTGGGTTATCTATGCATCTCAACCTGTATAATGAATAAAAGCTTCAAATCTCTCAAAAAATTCAGGATTAATGAAACCATCAGGTGTTAATCGTCTATACATCCAAGATCTATCAACATTACTCATTTCTGCAAAACTGTTAATTTAAAACAGTGATTCCATAGTTAGTATCGTTCATGTTCGCCAAAGATTACAAAACATCTAAACTTTACATAACATTCCCTAAGTATTAACCAATTGAATTAATCGCCAAAGATAAGACTTGTGAATCAAGAAAATAAGTTCTTGTTGTGACTCCTAGGCTCGTGGTATTTTTCTTTAATAAGCCTCACGGGAGCTGCATCACAGGTTATGGGTTAAGATTAAAATATTTTTTTAATTGAAGATCTTTTTTTTGTAATCATATATGTTAGAAGAGAATTAATGTTAGAAGTTTGATATTTAACCTAAATTAAATATGTATTGGTGCCAAATATAATAAGTAATCATAAAAATATGAATACTTATTTTAATAAATTATTGTAACATATATGAATTATCTTATAAGTTTAGAAGAAAATTATTATTATATTAAAAAAGATGTGTGTGAATGCACATGAAAAATAAAGAGAACCTAATCATTCCAGAGAGCATCAATAAAATAATGGATTGACATAATTAAGATAATTGGAACTATAATATAAGTCAAACCCATCCTATATTAATTCATTGATAAACTAAAATTCATACCACAAACAAGTTATAATTGGTACAGGCTATTTACATTAAAAATGGAAAGTTCAAACCACAAACAAATACCCAAATTAAACCAAGTACACGAAAACTTAGTAAATAACAAAATCACTTACCTCTACCTACTCGCAAAAGGATCTTCTTGAAGTACGTGAAGGAAGATGATGATAACGCTAGAATGCAAAATATAGAAACTGATACAAATTCGATTAAAATGTGTGGAATATCATTGTTGACATTGTCAAAAATAAAAGGAAATGAATGTCATTTGAATACCTGCTAAATATTCTCTTCATTCTCCTTCAAAGTAGAAATACCGTCAACAAATGAGTTCCTACAACCAAGCAATAATCAATAAGATCTTAGCCAGTAAGATTACAAATGTATCCCATATAGGACCCAATTTTTTTCCATGCTATAAGTTGCAATGTGAAAAACATAAATCTTTATGATATTAACACACAAACAAAGCAGTCCAACATTGAACATTTATTAACCTATGGTTTGTGACCATTTTGAGAAACTGAAGTTGTTTAGTTACGAATACTTTTTTTTTTTGTTATTTATATTTCCTGTTGATCTTATATTAAAGTTATTTGTCTTGGTGAAAATTCTGCAGTGACAAAGAGTTTAGAAGTACTTGGTTACTTATTTTTAAGTGATGAAACTATTAAAAATCGTTCACAGTTTAGAAAGCGAGATATATTAAAACAATTATATAAAATGAACATGTCAAGATTAATGGTGAGCAATATTGATTTAAAGGTGGTACATATTAAAGAATTGACTAATTGAAACATAGAGGATATCTTTATCATTGAACATCATGAGAAGGATAGATAAATGAGTGCTATAATGAAGGACATCAACTATGCTTGTCTTCACTCAAAAAGTCTACATAATCTAGCGGTAAGTTAATATGCAAGTCAATATGTATGTATACCGATTAATTCATTTCTTCAATAGTTTTAACAATTGTTCGTTAGCTATCAGACATTCCTGTTAAGTCAGAATGACTTCACTAAATGATTTTGATGAACAACAAATGTTGAAGATAAAATGAAAAAACCAGACGGAAGAAAAGTAGACATAAGAAAAGCAGGCCCAAGAAAAGCAGACGGAAGAAAACAAAGACGCATCAGTTTGAGTTAGTTACAGAACTCAACTGAATAACCGTTTCTT
>JANITX010003229.1:0-10476 GCA_027564395.1 Erythroxylum ulei | reverse complement strand
ATCTTTAGTAACATGGGCTGTCATAGCATACTCATTAGTGTTACCATTCATATTTAATAACACTTATCACCTGTTACTGTATGTCATTTTTGTTGTAGTGGGTCTTTCATTTTATTTCTTTGGCAAAATGCCCTCTCTTCATTTTCTTTCTTCATCTTCTTTATTTGTCTTCATCCCCGATACTCATTTCTCACCCTCTCAACGTGAAACTTGTTCTCACCTTTCACTTGCTACTTTCATTTTGTTGTCTTCTTTATTTGCTACAAGAAGACCCAACCCTACCACCTTAACTGTTGAAGATCGTGTATCATGGAAAGCTAGGGTTCATGTGATTTTGAAGAGCTTGAAGTTTTAAACAAGTATTGTATGGTTATTCATGATTTGTAGAATGAAGCATGCATCATGATAGTTAGCAATTAAATGTTTATAAAATGAGGTTGTTTATTTACTGAAAAGTGAATGAGACACTTAGGTGTGTCTGTGTCTTGCTTTTGCATATGCGATGAACAATATTTCATAAGATGTTGTTAAGATGATTTTTGAGATAGAAAGATCATCATTGATGATGTAAAAAGAGTGCAGAAAAATTTGATAGGTAAATGGGTGTTTCATGCTCTGTTTTCACTGTTGATATACGTGGATCTCTTTCGGTGTTATAAAGATGGATTAAAGTAAGTAGGAGTTAAAGAAAAGGCTAGTGTAACGTGATGTCTTGAAATGGGAAGGATTAAGGTGGTATTTAGAGATGAAATGAAGGTGTTAAAGAAAATGAAGAAGTGCAGAAAATATAATGAATATGCGTATATGATATGTTCTATTTTTTATGTTTATGATTAATTATAGATTTTGATTTTTGTGTGAATGATTTGAGCTGAAATAAAAGGAGGAATGAAGAGGAAATAATGAGGACATAAGTCACAAATGATAGACTAAGCAAAAGAGAAGAGCTAGTGATGAAATATGATGTTTCGTAAAAATCTAGGTAAGTTTCTTATGTCACGATCGTACTGAGAGGAAACACGAGGCAGTGCACGATCGTGCACAAGCAAGATTGTGACAATAATGAAGCCTCAAGGCACTTGCACGATCGTGCACTAGCATAATCGTAATAGAAAGGAAACTCCAAGGAGTGCACGATCATGCCCAAGCATGATCATAATAGAGAGGAGAAATCAGGTAGTGCACGATTGTGACAGTGAGGAATCAGCAGGAAGTGCACGATCGTGCCAATGAAGGTGTAATGCTTTTTGACAGTTTTAAACACCGTTCACTCTTTTGATCATAACTTCTTCTCCGGACCTCCGGTTAACTTAAAATTTGGACCACGAACTCCTTAAACATTGTCTTTTCTCTCCAAAAAATTTCATGGTCGTATTAATTCATTATTAAAGGACTGATAATGATTGATTGATGAGTTTAAGATGAAAATGATGAAGTGTGCTGTAATTTATTAAATGGAGTGTTTTCACCGAGTAGGCATCTATATTTTGACCATATATTGATCTATAGATATCCACATGGAATTATTTTAATTTTAAATTAAACTAGAGACATATGGATACAAATTTCATGAGGGAATAGAGTTTTAATTCTATCTTTAAGAGTTTCAAATTTTGGCTTGAAGTTGAGTACTAAGTGTTGTTGAAGTTTGAGTACAGTCTTAAGTATTCTATGTATAACTTGCAGAATATTGAACCGAAGTTTATGAAATTTAGTTCATTAAAAACTTAAGACATAGAGGAATATTTTTTTAGAAGAAGGTGTTGCCTAGATAACTAATTTTCCTTGTCAAAATGGCCATGCAATATTGAACAGAAAATCTGTTTTTGAGAAAAGCTGGATTGATGCTTGGATTAAGTGGCTAAATGTGTGATATGTATGAGGTGATAATTGAGGTTATATCTTAGTGAATGAATTGTTGATATCAAAGTACCAAAGGCATGTGTATAATAGGAATGAAGATATTCATATGATAGTAATTGTGATTCAAAGGAGCGTACTGTGAGTTGACCTAGATGGTCTTACTTTAAATGATTGTTTTATTAAATTTCTATATTGAATTGTTATGTGAATGTGATTGTGTTGATTGCATACATTGAATGTCTGAGACATTTGATGCATGAAATATATATTGGAAGTGCTTATTGAATGTAGATTTGACGAAATAGGTGATTACTCAACATTTTTGTTAAATGTCGGACTAAGGCCGATGATAAATGTGAATGTAAATATGAAACTAAAATCATGTGACTGATTGAAAATATGTAAATGTGATGCATTTCATCACATGAATGCGTGACAACATAAAGGCTATTGTGACCGTAGTAGCCACCAAATAATTCTGTTTTGTAATGACTTTCCAAATTGGACATATTTGTAAATGATATTGACCAATAAGAGTAATGATAATTGTGATTATGATGTTTGAAAAAAAATAATGGGCCCAATTTGATTATTAGTTTTCTGAAATATGCATGTGATGCATGACAAAATTGTAATGAGTATGATTGTTTGACTATTCTAGCATGCCATCATCGTAGAGTATGTTCTCAAATACCATTGATATGTTCGGAGATATGCACTATGAGAGTGGGGTGCTACTATTTGGCATCAGAGCCCATGCTTAGTGTCTTATATGGGCATTTTTTGAAATATATGTCAAGTTATAAGAATTTTAGACATGTCCTAATAGGCAGTAGCAATTGATCCCCAGTCTAAGTCGCATTTACACGAGTCACATGCATGAAAATTTGTTAAGAGCCTGAGCAATTAGAAATAATGAGAAGAATGATGATCTGTCAAAGTGTAAGAAAATGAAAGCTCGTGGATATCTAGAAATGAGAAATAGTATATGGTTTGATATGATAGATAGAGATTCACTACATTTGTATTTGTGGATGTATCATAGAATATTATATCAATATTGTACTGTAATGGTATATCCTTGAATGTGAAATATATGTGAATACATTGTTGTCAACTGATTGAGGAAAGTAGAGATATAAATGTGAATGACGAGATTTAAAGTGTACAAGTCAAGTTGAAAGAAAATAAATTTTTCTATAACCTTGAAAGGTTGAACTTGGACTTGAAATGGTTGTTTGATTAATGTGACAAGAGTTATGATCCACCATAGGAATATATTAGTCGAATCGAGATCAGAATTTCATGATGATTATGCATCTATAATTCTAAATTGATTAAGGATATACATATGGAAGATGAAATAAATGACAATAGGAAGATAAGATAGAAATGAGGAAAGAATAAAAGCGGAACGAAGTAGAAATAAATGACTTTACATGAGATGAATGATATGTAGTAAAGAGAAAGTTAGAAATGCATATAAGATAGGATTTTATGTACGAATGAGATTAAGAAAAAGATGATGAATCAAATGAGAAGAGTTAATGCAATTAATATGGCAGTTGAATTATTATGAAATGATGTAGCATTAGAAGAGGTAAATTCTGGAAAATTGGAGTAGAATTGATGTTAGTATGTGTGTTAATGCAAGGAAGAAATGAGGAAGAAAGTGCAAGGCGCAATTGTGGCCTGACAAAAATAGGTTCCTGTCACAATCGTGGCAGGGATATCCCGATCGTGGGTAGGAATAAAGAGAGAAATGTTGTTTAGGATCAATTGAGATCAAAGTATTACTATTGTAATATATACATTAGTGATTTGTCAGAAATAAATCTCTAGATAGAATGGGATGACCTTGATGATACATACCAAAGCATATGCGACAATAATCATGTCTACCACTTCATTGAGTTTTGGTAAATAGAACATTAAGACCTCGTAAGAAACGATAGAAATTGATCTTCTTGAGGTACTAAGAATGGCTAATAAACAATGATGAAAACAATTAATTGATAAGGATTACATGAACAGTATAAATGATAGTAGCAAGAAATCTTCTTTTGAAGAAGAATTTCACCGAATTAGGATAAGTAGACCAGATGGTTTACTTCTAAGAATGAAGGAAGATGGAACAAATCAGAAGTGAATATTGGAGTCCCATTTCTAACTGAGACTCAGACATCAGGTAGAATATGCTATTGAGAGTATATTTATTTTGTTTGATGTAATGTATCCAACTATGTGATTGGATTCTTGAATTTGTGATAACACTATTGCTAATGTGAGGAGAACTTAGGTCCACACTATACTTTATGCAAATATGTTCAGGAGATACAAATTTGAATTGATGAATGTGTTGCTAGCTCAGGAAGTTAAGATTGTAAATAAATTGAAATGAGTGGAAAAACTAGTAAGAATGATTAAACAATGGAATAAGCTAATAAGAAATTAGAGGAAATCGAATGAATGGAGAAAATCATTCAAGAAAAGAAGTCAATTGGGAGACTGAAAATAACATGAGATAATATTACCTCATTTGAGGAATTAGTTACTTAAAGAGTTACGAGAATTAATTATGGGCACATTGAGTATTGGTAATATCTATTTGAATTAACAAATGCCCCCAACAATATTATGATATTGAAGAGTAAAGTGTCCCAATTTTGCTTGGATTAATTAGTGACTATGATCATAGATGATATATTAAATGTATTCGAAAGGTTAAGAATAATATTTTGATCATTTGAGGTAAATCTTATAAATTATGAGGGAGAAACAATTAGATGCCAAGTTCAATAAGAGTGAATCTTAACTTGATTAAATAATATGTTGGGTTGTATAGTATTTGAACATGGCATATTGGGAGACCCAAAGAAAATAGTGGTAATGAAGAAGTGAGAAACTTCGAGGAATATATATATTGGATCTAGAGTTTTCTAGAATTAGTTGCAAATTGGATACTACTAGAGGTTGTCGAAGGGTTTTTAGTGATCTTAACCCTTTTGACAAAACTTCTAATGAAAATGTGTTATTCAGATAGACTGATGTATATAAAAAGAATATTGGATTTAGATTTGGAGATTTTGTAGTATATAATGATGTTACGCACTAGAGATTATGATGTAATTCAATGAAGCATAATAAAGTGATTATGTATGCATAGAGACAATTAAAGTCCTATGAGTTGATTATTTGATACAGGATTCAGAATTTGTTGTCATAGTAATTGCTTTGAGAGCTTAGAGACAATATATGTACAGTGAAACATTTTGGATTTATATATAAATATACAAATTATTAAAGTTTGAGGTAATTATTGAGTTTGAAAGAATTGAATACGAGACTGAGACAATGGATAGAGTTACTTGAAGATTATGATGTACAAATGAGTATTTCCCAGTAAAGCTAGTGTTGTAATATGATGCATTGAACTAAAAATTCAATAGCAGTAGAGAACAAAATTAGATATTGAGGTTACCAAATCTAGTGCAATAAAGAGCACAGAATGTTGAGTTAAATTTGGGGAAAAATAAAGTATTATTAGCTGCATTGAAATTTAAAATCAGTTTTACATGAAAGGACTAGCAAAGCCTGAAGTGAGGATTCAGAATTGTAAATCTTACTGAGAAATTGAAAATGAATCCGAATGTTAAGTTTGAATTGGAAAATGATACTTTTCACCCCTAACCTTATGAAAGGGAAGAATCAATTAACCGCAACAAATTATGACAACAACATATCAAGGTATTTTATGGCTTCTATGGTTATTGGAGATGAACAATCACTATCTATGGTTGAAAACAAAAGAGTCAAGATATTTTTGTAATTCACTACAACCAACTTTCAAGGTTCCAAGTCAAAATACAATGAAAAAGGATATCTTGAAAATTTACGAGTAAAAGAGTAGAGAAATTTTAAGAGCATCGTCAAGTATTAAATGATGGATTGCCATAACAACGGACATGTGGACAACTGATAACAAAAAGAAGGGTTATATGGCAGCGATGACACATTATGTTGATAATTATTGGAAATTGTGTAACAAAATTTTGTGGAAATTTATATTCTTTATATTGTTACCATTTACTTTTTAATTATGTTATGAATTTATGATTGATGTTGGTAATATTATACATGATGAATTCATTTATATGTCACAACCATATACAAGTGAAAAGTTAGCAACCATGTTGAAAGACTATTTGATGGATTTTAACATCGGTAGTAAAGTATCTACCATCACAGTCGACAATTGTAGCACGAATGATGATATGATTGAAGTTGAAGAGTAAGATGTGGGTTAAGAGCTTATTGGCTAGTGGTTGGTTGTTTCATATGCGTTGTTTTGTGCATATTCTTAACTTGATTGTGAGGTTGGGATGGAGATGATAAAGAAAGCAATAGATTGTATTCAAATTAGTGTTCTAAATTAGAGTGCAACTCATAAAAGAACTGAGAAATTTGAAGATACTGTAAGAATTCTACGCATTCAAGATGTTGGAGTCAACAAATGCTGAGGTGTTTACCAGACTAAGGGAAAGAGATTCTTAGTACACTTGCGTGTCTACAGAAAATCGATGGGAGTTGGGTAGAGAACTTTATGTGAAGTTAGAATTATGTTATAATGCGATTGAATTGTTCTTGGGAACAAATTATTCAACTTCACACTATTGCTTTAGCACTATGTGTGACATAAAGGATGCTTTATCAATGTGGATGTTTGATTGTAATGAGGTTATTTGAATTATGGCGGAGTAGATGATGGAAAAGTTGAATTCTTATTGGTCTATGGTTAGACATATTGTTGCAGTGTTATATGTGCTCGACCTGAGATACAAGATGACTTTTATTTATGATGCAATGTACGGTGATCGAGCTTAAGAATATATAAATATCATCAAACAATTCTGGTATGAATTGTTTATCAACTCAAAATGGAAAAAACTTATTATTGGGATTGTAGTAGCTTAGGAAGTTCAACTCTGGGTTCAGTTTCAGGTTCGACCTCATATTCTAAACGAAGATTTTAACTTTCACCTTCAAAATTTATGAACGATAAAAGGCTATGACTTCTTATAATACGATGAAGTTAGATAAATATTTGACTGAAGATTGTGTGCCTGAAGTTGAAGGTGAACAGTTCGACATATTATTATGATGGAAGAGTTGTGAAAAGATTTTTTAATCATATAAGTCATTGCACGAACTTATTAGCAATTCCATCATCCATCGTTGCTTCGGAATCTGCTTTTAGCACTAGTAGTTGGGTTATTACTCCTCATCGTGCTTGACTTATCCTCGTACTATTGAAGCCTTTATGTGTACCCAAAGTTGGTTGAATGATAAAGATATTAATGGTAAATTCTTTTCTTTTTGATATATCTATTTTATCTATTTTTTATATTATCATACTTAATATTGTGCTTTTAATTTTTCCGTTAATACAATCGTAGGTATTTATGCGGAGATGACTAGTCAAACTAATCGACCAAGAGTATGTTATTTTGGTCAAATATATGAAGATGAAGGTATATTTAATTATTTATTAATTATTACCATGTCCTAAATATTCCTTTAATTTTAATATTACATTAATAAATATAATGTTTGTATATACAGATGATTTGATCCAAACTATTGACAAATCTAGCAACAATGATTAGCTGCTCTCTCAGTCTACTCTCTCGAGTCTCCAATCTTTGTCAGTCTGTTATGATAATTTCTTAATTTTTGTAAATTGTATCATTTTTTGAAAAATTATTTGAATAATCATTCGTGTGCAATAAAGATTACTATAGTTAATAAATTTGGTTTTATCATTTCTCTCTTTTAATAATTAATTAATTATTTGAGTAAAATTAAAAATTGTAATTAATTGAACTGAAATTTGTAACTATAATTAACTTAATGAATTTTCCTAGAAATTCCTAATCAATCCAAATTTCTAATCAATTTTCCTAATCAAATTTTCTAAAAATTCCTAATCAATTTTATCACTGAATGTAAGTTATTATACATTTATTCATTATAAAATCTCAATTGAAATTTCTAACCAATTGAAA
Organism: Erythroxylum ulei; assembly: GCA_027564395.1. Lineage (NCBI taxonomy): Eukaryota > Viridiplantae > Streptophyta > Magnoliopsida > Malpighiales > Erythroxylaceae > Erythroxylum > Erythroxylum ulei. Next base: position 2,548 of record JANITX010003229.1, on the reverse strand, counting down.
TTTATAACTATAGTTAATCGAATTGATCACTTCAATTATAATATTTTTTCTTTCATTTCTCATAATTAATTCCTCCATCATTAATTAATTTAATTTCATCTTATTATCTTTATCACTGTATATAACTTATTATATTATTCATTCATTACAAAATCTCAAATTCTTTAGGAATATAAAATTAAAAATAGAATTTAGTACTTCCACTCAACTATTAAATCTACCATCTGAGCATATAATTGTATATTTGGATAATCATTCGTGTATAGTAAAGATTACTATAGTTAATGAATTTGGTTTTATCATTTCCCTCTTTTAATAATTCATTAAATATTTAAGTAGAATCGAAATTTGTAATTAATTGAATTGAAATTCCTAACTATAATTAACTTAATGAATTTTCCTAATATGTTTTTCTAGAAATTCCTTATCAATTGAATTGAAATTTCTAATCAATTTTCCTAATGAAATTTTCTATTCAAATTTTGTACAAATTCCTAATCAATTTTATCACTGATTGTAAGTTATTATATATTTATCCATTATAAAATCTCAATTGAAATTTCTAATCAATTGAAATTCGTAACTATAATTATTATAATTGATCACTTCAATTATAATATTTTTCTTTCATTTCCTATAATCAATTCCTCCATCATTAATTAATTTAATTTCATCTTATTAATTTTATCATTGTATATAAGTTATTATATTATTCATTTATTATAAAATCTCAAACTCTTTAGGAATATAAAATTAAAAATAGAATTTAGTACTTCCACTCAACCATTAAATCTACAATTTGAACATATAATTATATATTTATATTTTCATATGATTATCATTGTTTATTATGATTTTCCATCATAACAATTGTAAAAAAAATAAATTTTATTCAACATCATTATTAATCATAATTATAGTACTATAATCCCTTAATCAAGATTACAAGTTACCTAATAACTTGCTTGACAACATGATTGTTAATCATAGTTAGCATACTATAATCCCTTAATCAAGATCACATGTTACAATAGCTTTAAACATTACCTAATAACTTGCTTGACAATGTGATTAGCCTCGAACATTGGACCATTGAATTATGTTTTTGTTGTAATAAAAATAATAATATAAAATGTTATGTTAAAGATAAAGAAAAATATAAATTAAATATAAATAATGAATTTCCTCATTATAATCACTTATTGTTACTTTATAAGTTTCACTTTAAATAATCAAAATTAATTACGATGATTATTGTTATATTATTTAAAGATTGACAATTTAATTGATCATTCAAGGAAGAAAAAGAATTTATTCACATATATCTGAGAAAGTTGAAAATATTTAAATTCGATTAAAATTTTCATTTTAAAAAATTGACAAATTCCATGCATGTATCCAATATAATATATATTCTTCTACTCAGTATTTTATTTTCGAACTAAAGACCTTTAAATGTTTTGTGATATCTACCTTTTAGTAAGAGAGAAACGTATAATGTCGATGGAATTGGAAGGTTACTATTAAATTCAAATTAAGTACTTTTAAATTTGTATTTTTTGAACATATTCAATTAATTAAATTGATAACTTTAATTTTAATCTTTTTATTATTATAAATTAATTAAATTTAATTTAAAAATTAAAAGCGGGCCGACCCAAGCAACCAAGTTCTCTAGGCCCAATATAACCCCAGGCCAGGCCGAGGCCATTTTTTGGGAGGCCCAAGCTTGGTCGGGCTCAAATTTATGAATCTCTAATCATTAGACTTCATAAAATGACAAGTTTAGGTTGTAGCTGTCACTGCTAGACTTATGATTTTAACTTTGTATACAACCTATTCTTCTATCTGGACGTAGCTACCATAAAAAATATACAATTCAAAACTTTTTTAGGTGTAAAAATTAAAACAATTAATTATTAAAGATGAAGTTTAAAGAAAATGGATGGTGGGCGATATCTGGTGGGGCTGACATTGACAGGAACCTTATATCGTTGAGATTAACATTATTTGAGGCCGCAAATAGAAATTCTTATGCACGGAACCATTGTCATTAATATTGATTAATCTTCCTTAATTAGATTTGTCTCCCTTTAATTTATCAAAACATTGTTTTGTCGGACTTTTTTTTTCTTGACCTGAAAGGTATGGTAAGGTAGGTATCTATTTTATCAAAATTTGAAGTGGGCACCTACGTGATAATAACATTCACCTTGTTATTGGGTACAATAATTTGTGTGAATATATCAATAATATTCACCATTCTTGTTTGAAATATTTACTAATGCATGTCGATATATTCTTCAAAGTTGAAATGATACAGGATATAGAGTCATTTCTTCAGTAAAAGGTAGCGGATTTTTAGCCAAATTATTAACATTAGCAACTTCATTAGTAGTGTTCTCTGCTTATGTCCAAAGCCCTACAAGTACGGGGCACGCAAGTAAATATGGAAGTAAGAGTATCGATTTACAGGGAGTTACCGAACAATTACTAGGCTAAAATCACTCAATTATTTGGGCTGATCACTTAAATGTTGATTATTGAG
>JANITX010003193.1:0-10479 GCA_027564395.1 Erythroxylum ulei | reverse complement strand
TATGGATTGGTTTTGTTTTGAATAAGGTTGAATCAAGATGAAAGAATATTAAGAGAAAAAAAAATTTATACCGATTTCGGAATTGGATTAGTCTTAGGGTTCCAACGCGACGCTTTGTAAGAATTTTCGTTACCGGATGTCGGACATTTGTTTCGCTTCGATTGAACACTTTGTTTGCTTCGATTTCGATTTCTTTACTGATTCGCTTCGCTTCGAACTCCGTTCCTTCGATTTTTCGCTTTCGATTTTATTTTCGCAGTTTCTTATCCGAGTTTTCGATTTGATTCGCTTCCCCTTTACGATTCCCCGATTCGATTCGTTTTGATTCGATCATTCCATTTTTCATTTTTCGTTTTCCGCTTTTCCAATTGAGGTCCGGTTCCGAGATCGGGTCCCAACAAGATCTCTTACCAATACTAAAACAAAATCAACCCACCCAAAATAGACTTGTTGTAGGTTGCAACCAAAAGTAAATACATGCACCACGAAGCAATACACATGAATTGAAACTATACAAGACCATATACAAAAACATCCTAGTATTGTCATTTCTCATATACAGGTTTAAGTAGACTTCCTTACTCGAATCTATCATTATGTTCACTGCACTCTTGTAGCATCTCATTTCTAGAATTACTGATATCATTTGCTTGAATCCATCCCTCACAGAAGTTAGCTTTTGCCTGAAAGGTAAAAGTCCTAGGTTTTCCCTGAAAGGTAAAAGACCTTTGCAGCAAGCAAAATGTACAAACTATCCCTCTGATACTTGCAACCAATCTATCCTTACCCCCTTCTTCGTAGACATTATTTTGAGGCTTTTGAAAACCTTCCCAAAAGCATCAACATTACTTACACAAACACTCAACCAAATAAAACTCGACAATTATGAACACTTCCTTGATGACTACGATCAACATTGTTATAAATTACAAAGAGGGAGATGACTCCTCTTTACCTTAAGTTCCTTACCCTGAAACCAACCTGCAAAATTTTACATTAGACAAGAGAACACAAACTCCACAATTACCTTCTCTCAGCCTTTGCGCAAAGTTATTCCATAACTTAGATGATCACTCTAGTGATAATGCTCCCCACTTCTATGACTGTGTCTCTAAAAATTCTGAGGTTTCTTTTTGACCATAAGTTGTACAGTAACAAAAAAATTGATTGTTTGCAAGGACATAAACTAATAATTAGATCATAAGAGTAATAAGTCAAGTTAATTTAAAGGACAAGACCCAATCCTCGAGATTTATTTTTTTGCCACACACGCCATTGAGATACTATATATTGACTTTTTTTAATCAATTTGTTTGGTGAAGGCTAATGCAAGGATCATATTAACTTATTATTATGATACTATAAAAATAAGCTTTGATAAATTTAAACGAGAAGGATAATTTTTAAAGTTAGGTACTAGTCTTTAACTCTTTTTTATATTCATATTCAATAGGCATAAATATTACAATATATTTATACTTAAACTTATTAATTTATATTAAAATATAGATAATACTTTAAATATATCCTACAATTTCTCTAATATTTTATTTATGTTTAATCATATTTTAGTGCTTTTATTTTATATTAATTCTTATGATCATATATCTCAATAAGGTCCTCTTATCAATTCATCTAATGTAATCAATAAATTTTATTTGATTACCATAAGTGTTTAATAAAATAATTATATTAAAGGAAAAATATTAAAATATTTTTTTGATAAATACTATATCCTTGATAGCAAGAAGATCTTGTTCACGTTTTTGTCTTGTTTTTGTCTGTTGGCATACAATTCTTGATATCCATTTGTTAACTGGTACATATTAAAATAAAGAATGTCATTTCACTTGAAAAACGTGGTTATGAATGTATTGCATCATCCAAGAGGCTTTCAACAGAATTCTGAACAATGACAGCTGGGATTCGAGTTTGAGAAATTTCTAGTGTCTACAGCAGAATAATAAAGTTTCTGCAATATGAAATCCCTTCACCTTTACATAACATATCAAAGTGGAATCACGATTCAGAAGAATGAACAGTACCATATCACCCAGAAGAAAGGCAAAAGTTTTCAACTTAGAAGAGTGCACGTAATTTCAGATCTTATATGTTATGGTCGTGCCATTCTTTTAGGTCACTACAGGTTAAGAGCGTAGTTGAAAATGCGTGACAATCTGTTTTGAAGATAAGACGTTTGGATAAATATTTGAAAATGAGTTCGTGACGTTTGTATAACAATCCTTGTTTTACTAACTTGAGCCCCATAAATACGTTAACGTGTAGACACTTGGAATGAGAAAGGGCTCGCCTTAATAATGGCTTTTGATTCCAGGAATAGGTCAATTTTAAATTTCAAAGACATGCCAAGTCAAATTACAACGGTGGACCGGACAAAAAGTTGTAATGATTCCATTGTTTTTTTTATTACAAAGGGACTATAAAATTAGCTCAATACTCTGGAAAACAAAACACCTTAAGCATCTTTGCGGATAAGCTCCTGGATGCCTAGAGGTGGCTCCTACAGGATATGGAGGCCTAGTCGAAGTAGACCTGTGGGTGCTGCCAAGCTATTAGCGCACTGATTTCCTTCCTGAAAGATATGCTGGAAATGAACCTCCCAATCTCGTAGTGCAAGCTCCCGTATACCTGCCACTAAAAAAGTAGCCCCAGTTAGCACAAAATGTAAATCAAAGAGAATATTAATGACCTCGAGAGAGTCCACTTCAGCGACCACTCTACGATACCCCAGTTCCCAGGCCAGCGTTAGTCCAGAGAACACACCCCATAGCTCTGCCGTTAGAGGCGAACCCCTACCATGGTTGTGTTGGAACCCCCCATACTAGTTTCCTTGACAATCACATATTAACCCCCCAGAAGATGCCTGATTATAACCATGCTTAGCTGCACCATCCGAATTGACTTTAACCTAACCCTCTGGCGGGTTTAGTCCAGCCTACCAGGTTGTCCACCGGAGCTCTCTAAGCTAGGAAAAAACTGGTCTCCAATGCATGGGCTCTCATAATCCAGTCCACGTAGTTTAAAGTGATGTGGGGGGCCTCTTCTGGCCAAACAAAGCCTGGCTCAAACAGGCTACTGTTACGCCACTTCTAGAAGAACCAGCAGGCGATGCCAAAGATAGTGGCCTACGCAGCGTGTTGCACCATATCAGGTTTGCTGAGATTATACTTTAGCCACTCCTCCTCAAGTTACTGGAAGCATCCCTGACCTATCACCTCGTGGGGGAATTGTCTCCAAAAAGCTGGCGCCTTCGGACAGTTCCGCACCACATGGATAGTAGTCTCTGCATTGCCATAGACATGACACCTCTCATCGAGGGTAATATGTCGCGCCACTGTCTATTGATTCGTCAGTAGTTTACGATTGGCAATTAGCCAGAGAAACGATCTGATCCACTGTGGGTCTGTCCATTCCCAAATAATCTCCTACAACTTGTTTCTAGGCACTATGGGACAGGCCTTAATTAAATCATAAGCAGTCGCCACAGTGAACCTCCCATGGGTGGTTGGGCCCCACCCTAAGACATCCTCCTTTGTTGCCACAACGATAGGGCCCAAATGCGCGAGGATCATATACATGGTCGACGGGAGATACTGTTGGAAGTCTGCCTAACACCAATTGCCCGTATCCTGCATGAGGGAAGCTACCATAGTAAACCTAAAACTGTCAGGGACCGGCGAGGTAGCAACCTATATAAGAGGTCCCCAACCTTCTAGCCAGTTATCCAACCAAAAATGGACGCTTCTCCCATTGCTTAGGGTCCATGAGAGACCCTGCCGAACAACGTGCCAGGTAGCTGAAATTTCCCTCCATAAACTTAAAACCCGGGGTCTGAAGATCGTGAGGGGAATCGAATGAGGGCCCAGTCTATACGTGGCTCAGAGCAACTGCACCCACAAAGCATCAGGTTTCGTGAGTAGGTCCCAACCTAATTTAGCCAAAAGCGCATTATTGGTAGATCGAATACGTTTAAGCCCCAGGCCGCCTTCGGCTTTAGGCTTACACACAGTCTCCCAGTTAACAAGGTGCACTTTTCGAGAATCCTGTGTGGACCCCTAGATAAAGTCCCTCATTAGTCTTTCTAGGTTATCGCACAATTAGCGCGGGAGACGAACCGTTTGCATCGTGAAGATAGGTATCAAAGCGATCACAGCCTGGGTGAGAGCAATTCATCCCGCAAGTGACAGCATCTTGGCTTACCAGCCGACCAATTTCTTTTGGATATTATCAAGAATGTACTGATACGTTTGCCTGTTCATCCTCTTATGGATCAAAGGAACCCCAAGATACCTGCCCAGATTGTTGGTAATGGTAACCTGGAGACCTTGATTGAGATGCCTAGCAGTGGCTCGGGGAACATTTCGAGAGAAAAAGATCTGAGTTTTTTGATAGCTAACCTTCTGACTAGACGGCTGACAGAAGGTCTCTAATGTACGAGCTATGACTGTCGTTTGGGATTCCGCTGCTTCTGCAAAAAGTACAAGGTCATCTACAAATAACAGGTTCGAGAAGGGGGTCCTGTATAACCTAACGTGATCGGTTTCCAAGCTCCACAGCTAACCTCTTGTGATGTGAGGTGCCCGAGTTGCTCCACACTGAGAACAAACAGGTAGGGCGAGAGGGGGTCGCCTTGCCGAATGCCTCTCGAAGGCCGGAAAGGCTTAGAGATAGTCCCTTGCCAGGCCACTTGTAGGGAAGTAGTCGTCACACACTGCATAATGACCTAGATAATGTTCCCTGGAAGGCTAATGTCATTCAGGGTGTCCTGGATAAACTGCCAGTGTATCCGGGTATAGGCTTTCTCTAGGTCCACCTTCAAAACCAGGTACCCTATTCTCCCAGTCTTCTTCCGCATAGAATGGATAACTTCCTGGGCTATAATAATATTATCAGTGATATGCCTGTCCGGGATGAAACTACATTGGTTTGCCGCTACTAAATGGTCCATGTGCGCTTTCAACCTATTCACCAACACTTTGGTGATAACCTTATAGAAGACGTTACACAGGCTGATCGAACAAAATTGAGAAATTTGGATCGGGAGAGAGGTTTTAGGAATGAGCACCAGCATGGTGAGATTTAGCTCATGGTCCCACCTTTCCATCCAGAAAACCTGCTGGATAAAGACCACCACAGATGATTCCACTGTCCCCCATTGGTTCTGGAAGAAGAGGGCTTTATTAGGACTCATAGCAAACACCGCACTTTTGATTTCTGCCTCCTGGATCGGGCGAGCAAGCTCTTGGATGTGCTCCCCCAAGAGGGTGAGGAAAGCGCCTGAAACTAGGAATTACGAGGAAGGTAGCTCGTCAAGGCTATAGAGTTGGAAAATTATTGGTTGACGAGGCTGCGCAGCTGATCGGGATCCGAAACAAGAGTCCCTATAGAGTCCTTAAGCCTTTTAATGCGTAATTTCTTCCGCTTAGCTAGGGTGAGAGTATGGTAATACCTAGTATTTCGATCCCCCTTCGAGAGCTAGTCATACCGGGCTTGCTGGTGCCAAAACAGTTCCTCCTCACTTAGGACATGTAAGAGCTCCCAACTCAAAGTGTCTTCCAAATCTAACTGGGAGTCCCGAGGGTTGGTCGTCATATGGCGTTGGATACCTTCCAGCCGGCCGACCAACCTCTGTCTCCGAAAAAATATATTACCAAACACTTGCTTGTTCTACCTCGTCAGGTGATGAGAGACCTGGGCGAGAGAGCGACACAGGGCTCCCTCCTTTAGGATCCAATTCTGAGCAACCACCTTTGGAAATCCCGAGTGATTGATCCATGCATTCTGGAACCGAAAGGATGAAACGTCAAGTAACCGTAGTTGGGGACGGAGAAGCTTAAGCAGCATAGGCTGGTGGTTGGACCCAAGAAAGGGGAGATGTTGGTTCACAGTGTGGGGGAATTGCTGCATCCACATGGACGAGCCAAACACCATATCCAGTCGGGCTTAGATCGTACCCCTATGCCAAGTAAACTTGGATCCTATGTAGCCTAAATCATGAAGCCCACATTGATGCACCCACTCCTTAAAACGTTTGCTCACAACATGGGTCGAGGGGGCGCCTCCCTTTTTATCAGCTATTTTCAGTTTAGCATTGAAGTCACCACCCACAATCTATGGCCTAGAAGTACGGAACCTGATCCAGGAGAGAACAGGCCAGAGCAGGGCTTGCGAAGCCACTTGCGGACTGGTATACACCACAGTTAGGACAAAGGAGAAAGACCTATATCTAACCGTAGTGTGAAGGCATTGACGATGCGCTAGGACAATGCAAATATCAAACTCCTCCTTCCAAAGGAGCCAAATACTACCAGAGAAACCTACTGCTTCTACTCGAAAGGAAAATTCAAACCCTAAGGACCGAGTAATAGCTGTGGCCTGAGGGGCACTAATACGGGGTTCCATCAAGGCCAAAACGACCGGTTTGTAATTACGGATGTAATTACGTAGGAGGGTTTGAAAATCTGATCCTCCTGCCCCTTGGCAGTTCCAGAATAAAATCGATATAAGCAAAAGGATAGAAGAGGAACCTACCTCTGAGCCTCCTCAAGGCTCCCTACTTGATCCTCCTGGCTCTCCTCGTTGGGAGGTGCTAGTATCATGTCCACGGTCGGTCCCAGATTTGAAGGGTCCGTGGGCCTAGATTATGCCATTGGTATGTCGGGGGGTTCCAAAGGCAGGATTTCGGGTAGGCCTTCCTCCGTCCCGGGTTCCTCTACCCTCTCCAAATTGTGGGGCCTCGCCTCTGTCCCCAAGTTTATATCTTTGATGATCTAGCTATCACAGACCATCTCGGAGTGCGACGAGATTTCAACTGCTATATTTCACTCCGTGACCGTGGGTTGCATTTGGATTGTGGAGGCTAATTCAGAGGCTTGTGTCGGGCCACCGCTAGCCTAGCCTAGGTCCTGCGGTAACGGGATGGTATAATTTACAGCTTTCCCCTTTGAGCCCTGAGTGGGCTAGCTGGAATTTGTAGCAGGCATAGTCAAGCCTCCCTTGGGCTTCAAAATGCCTGGTCCATGTGCAGAGGAAAATGTTACCTTCTGGCCCAACCCATTTGGAGTCTCTTGGGATTGAAATACCCTGTGCCTAAAGAACGTATCTTCGCCCATACCAGTAGTGCCCAGCACGACAAACCGCGAGCCACCCTTCAGCCTCACTGCACTAGAGACATCTCCTTCGGTCTGCGTCTATCGCATCACCCTGGAGCGAGGGCATCTTCGCTAAACGTTAGTCCACGACCTATTTTATTTGTTATTTTTAAAAGACTAAGCAAGAAAAGCCGTCAAAGTAAGCAAGAAAAATGTTGAGCTTGGATAGATGAAGACACGTTGAGCCAGTAGAGGAGACACCAAAAATGCTAGCTGGGAGAGAGGAGACGTAGAAGAAAAGAATGTGTAGCTGACGTGACACCACAATACTCCAAGGAATAAGAGGAGTGGGACCAGCGTGAAAGTACTGATTATTTTGATAGGGTGGACCAATAAAAACAAGAAGAGAGCTGCGGCAGAAAAGAAGAGAGGAGGCTAGTGCCAAAGATTGAAAAAACGGAAGAGTTAGGCGTGAGGTGAGTGAATGGTGGAGAAACTGAACAACATTAATTTGTCATTTAAGCTACAGTGGGTTTAGCATGGTTTGGGAATAGTCAAGTGGCGGCTTGAGGGGGCTGATTAAACGAGATTATGGGCGTGAAAGAAGATGGCAGCTTGGTGGTCTAAAAAAGAAACGATAAAGGACGTTAGGAGGAGACACTCTTTTTGGATGAACGTTCTCACCAACTCTACAAAAAATAGTGACACATCAAGGAGAGAGGAGCTGATGGTTAGAAAACAAAAAATCACGTTAGGCAATAGAGGTTGAGTTAGTGAGCTGGAGATTAAAGATGTTAGCTGATTAGAGAGCAACAATCCAAGCAGCTAGAGTTTAAATACATTAGTTGGTGGCAAGGGGAAGCAGCTGGCAGCAAGATGTTGAATTGTTGGTGGACGAAAGCAGCTAGTGGTATCATGCATGAAGCAGCACCTGGTGGAAGCCCCCACGATGAAGTAGCTGGTGGACATTAAAAGAGGAAGCAGCTGCGTGGAGTTAAAGAGACTTGGGACGTTGAAGACTCTTACAAAAACAAGAAAGACACGTTATCTAGGAGGAATCACTCTCCATCCACTCACGTTCCACCATCAATTAACACTCTCCAAATACACGTTACAGCTGGTGGTATAACTTGGAGCTGGTGGCAAGGAACGCGGTAGCTTGTGGAGATCAAATCACGTTGGCAGCTAGGAGACTCTCCACTCCACACACAACGTTACAGCTATGGCAAAGGGATGTTTTTAATTTATTTTCTTTTTTTTGTTATTCTTTATTTAATTTAAGTGTGTGGATTTAATTAATGCAAACATATATTAAGACCATGATTTATGTTACATTGATGAATATGTGTGAGTAAATTTTTCTTTTCGGTTAAGGTTAAGATTGATATTAGATTAGAATAATTTTTGTGGTATTGATTTTCGCTTGATTAAATGCATATTTAGTCTTAATTTAGCTTGATCACCTAGATTAAGACCTTAGATGATTGAATGCCACAACCAATGGGATTTAATTTGTCAAAAAATTAATCAAGCGACATACTTGAGACTAAAGTGTAGGCCAACCTTACGATCTTGTGTGAGGATACCTAGGATTAATGAACTTAATTTTAGGCTTCATGTATTTAACGCCTTTTATTCTAAATTATCTATAAACCAAGTAATGACTCGAATTTAGAAGAGAAGGGAACACCATGAACATTAGGTTCGACTTTCTTAAGTGAAGTATTTCCTAAATCAATCCACCATTACAATTTTATTTTAGTTTCCAATCCAATTGAAATTTGATACCTTAACCGATTTCTGACATTTTATTAAATCTAGTCGTTTTAATTCATACCTTGCAATTTTCATATTACCTTGACTTAATTATTTTATTTTATTTTCAAATCAATCAATTCTTGATCGTCTGATTAATTTTTCATCGTGTAATTTAATTGTCTTACATGTTGGAAATTTTCCCTTGGGTACGATATCCAGTTCTTACCGATTCATATTACTTATCGACGGGGTGCGCTTGCCTCTAATTGGTCTAAATAAAATTTATTTTTTATTTTTTTGTTAGACCGCAACATAGATGAGTTACTAAAATCATAGGGTAAATCAGTCTTGATGGTTGTGGTGGATCGCTTTTCTAAATACTCTCATTTCATCCCTCTAGCTCACCCTTATATAGCAGTTCATATGGCCTAAGTGTTAAATGAACAAATTGTCCGTTTACATGGGTTACCTGAAACTATTACTTGTGATAGAGATGTCGTCTTCACTAGTGAATTTTGGAAGGAGCTCTTTCATTTGTAAGGTACGAAACTTCAATTTTCTACAGCTTACCACCCTCAGACCAATGGGCAAACAGAGGTAGTCAAACGCACGGTTGAAATGTATCTTTAGTGTTTTGTGGGAGATTTTCTGAAAAATGGGTTGCATCGATATTGTGGGCGGAGTATTGTTATAATACTTCTTTTCACTTCGCTCTTCAGACCACTCCTTTTAAGGTGGTCTACGGCCGTGATCCACCTCGTTTGCTGTCTTACATAGCAGGTTCTTCTCGGATCGAAGCGGTTGACAATGCTTTGGTGGATAGGGACACGACTTTATAAGAAATTAGGGCACGTTTATCCCAAGCACAACAACGAATGAAGACTTATTAGGACAAGGGGCATCGAGAGGTGGAGTCTTCGATTGGTGACTTGGTTTGGCTTTGTCTACATGCCCATCGACAACGCTCCTTGGGAACTCCAGGATTTAACAAGTTGTCTCCTCGTTTCTATGGCCCTTTTTCAGTCACTTGTAAGATTGGTTCAGTGGCGTATATGTAGCGCCCCCTTACCGCAGAGTACCCACCGGGATGCCCGAAGGTCATTCCGGCGTATATCCTACGATAAAGCCGAGCTACGTACGATCACTACATTCACTTCCTATGGCATCATAAGAAGACCACAATATTTCTAAACCCAACTTTTTTTTTTCTCATTTCATTTTACCAAAATTGAAATCTATATTGTGACTTTCCCATTTTGCCTATGTACATCATCAAAAACCTAATACAAAAGTATTACATGAAAGAGGAAATGTGTCAGATCTATCTAAGCCATCCAAAAGTCCCAGCTGACCAACCTTTGAGCCATGTCTTCACTTGCCAAAACACAATCTACACGACAGTAGAGCCTCTCAGTAATGAGAGTCGCCTCTCGGTCCTGAAAAGACAACGTTGCAATTTTGATGAGTTTTGTGAACTCAAATGAGTGAACCATCATTGATGAATTCACCGGACCTTATACACATATCACATCTTGCATAGCTACTCAATATAAGCATACATGTATTGTTCAGATACTCACATATCATGGCATGTCACATAGTCATTCAA
>JANITX010003185.1:0-10479 GCA_027564395.1 Erythroxylum ulei | reverse complement strand
CCAATGGTGCTTGCTGCCTCTTCCAAGGAAGGATATCTGCAGGAGATATTATTTGCTTTTTAGGTACCCAAATTTTCTTGGGTCCTTTGGGGTTAGTTCTAACATTTGTCATAGTATGATAATGATGCAACTGATGAGATTTTTGATGAAACTGTGGCTGATGAATTTTCTTTTTAGGAGAAATCGACTTCTTTTTCTACTAAAAATGATTATTAGTAAACCCTAATCCAGTTTTATCACTAAGGTGTCTATACTTCCCTAACATGTCGTTCATTTTCCTTGTACTCTCAGTAAAAGTTGCTAGATCAGCTGAAAGGCTATTAATTCTTAGCTTCAGTTGATTAATCTCTTCAGATCTATCAACAACTCCCTTTTTCTTTATCTGGTCTACTTGCTTCTTTAAGCAGACGTTCTCTCTTTCTAACTCTTGAGAATTTTTTAGACTTTTTACGTATTTTTTCTTTAATAGTTTGTACTGTTTCAGAATCGCATGAGAATCCTCTAGTAGTTCTGATTATGCATCTTGTAAATCATTAAATTTTGAAGTTACCTCCTCATCACTTTCTTCTTTGGCTACTAGGCATATATTCGCTTGTTCCAATGTCTCTGAGTCTGTATCTGATTCAGATGAATCTAGATCGTCCCAAGTTGTCATCATGCTTTTCTTGCCTTCTCTACTCTTCTTTGATTTTCTTTTCAGTGATGGACATTCTGACTTGTAATGTCCCGGTTTATTACACTCATAGCATATGAGGGATGTCTTCTCACTCTTCCCATCATCTTTGCTATTATTCTTGAAGGATGGATTTCCTTTAGCCTTTTTCTTCCACATACATCTGATCTTTCTTGAGATGAAAGATAACTCATCATCTTCTTCACTTGACTCTTGATCTGAATCACCGAAATCATCATTCTTAGCTTCTTCAATCTTCAGTGCTTTTGATGATGAATTCCTCTTCCTTTGAATCTTGTGATTCTTCTGTCCAGCCTTCAATGCTATCGATTTATCCCGTCTGGGCTTGTCTTCAGCATCAAGTTCAACTTCATGTATCTTTAGGGATCCAAGCAATTCATCAAGCTTCAGCACACTCAAATCTTTGGCTTCTTGTAAAGCTATAACTTTTGGTCTCCATCTCTTCATTAGACTTCTTCAGATCTTTCTAACGTGATCTTGATTGTCGTAAGTTCTTCCGAGAGCTTTAATTCCATTAATGATTGTTTGAAATCTTCCAAACATCTGATCAATAGACTCGTCATCCTTCATCTTGAATATCTCGTACTGGTGTCAAAGAATGCTTATCCTGGACTCCTTTACTTGATTTGTACCTTCGTGTATGATAGATAATGTATCCCACATCTCCTTCGCAGTGTTGCATCTGTAAACTTTATCGTACTCACTTCTACTTAAGGCATAGCTTAAAAAGAACTCGGCCTTCGAGGTCAGTTGGAATCTTGCCTTTTGATCTACAGACCATCTGATTCGTAGAATAGGATTTCCTTCTTCATCTACTAGTGTATATGGTCCATTTTATATTATATCCCAAAGATCAATGTGAGTAGATCCGATGAAAAGCTGCATTCTGTCTTTCCAGTAATGGTAGTCTTCTCCATTGAATGCAGGAGGTCTAGTGACTGAGGCACCTTTAGCTATGTATATGTGTAATTCCGCTATGGATCTTTATCCATACTTTGTTACGGTAGTTCTTGGACACCGAGCTCTGATACTATTGAAGTAAATCATACGTTAGTAGAAACTTAATGTTTGATATACAAAATGCACAAGAAGGGGGGTTGAATTGTGTTATTTTTATGATCCCCTTTTTGAAAACTTCTTGTAAAACTTGCTTTTTTTCAAAACAATTGAAAATCAGTATTATGAAATATCGCAATATATTTTCTAAATACTTGTATGAAACAGTAAGATTAATAGATGAGAGTTGAGAGAGAGTCAACACGGCAGATTTATACTGGTTCACCCCAAACCATGGGCCACGTCCAGTCCTCAGAATCCTTTTTGAGATTTCACTATACTTTGTAAAGATACAAGTATTCTTTTCTCCGAACCTCTTCAGGTCTCTTACAGCAAGTATTCTTTTCACACTTAGCCTCTTCAGGCTATCTACTTTTCTTCTTTCAACTGAAAGATATTTCGAGCTTTGTTACAGATAAGAATAGCTCTACGTTTAGCACAATGAAATTTCTAGATTTTTTTTAATTTCACTAACTCTTTCAAAAATCTCTAACTTCTGTTGTCTTTGACTCCGACTCGTATTTATAGCCTTCGTCTTCAACCGCTTCTTGATAACTTCTTCTTTCTTCTTGTTTCTTGATCTTTGAAGAATTAGTTATTCAGTTGAGTTCTGTAACTAACTTAAGCTGATTAGTCATCCGACGTGGTATCGGGTTTTTCGTCTCATTTTATCGTCTCACTTTTGGCTTGCGCTTCCGTCTCACTTTCTATCGTCTCATTTTTGGCTTGCGCTTCTGTCTCACTTTGCTTTCTGCTTCCATCTTCATTTTGCTTTCTGCTTCCGTCTCACTTTGCTTTCTGCTTCCGTCTCATTTTGCTTTATGCTTCCGTCTCACTTTTTCGTATCTTACTTTCTTCTTTTATTATTATTTGGTCTTCATCAAAATTATTGAACGTAAAGTCATTTTGACTTAACAACTAACTCCACCAACCGTTGCTCCTACTCATTTGTCAAGTTAGTGGAAACAATAATCGTTAGGGTTTCCCCTTCCCCTAGAAATGCATACCTCAAATGACTAGGTAATGGTTTCAACTCTAGAACTAGTGGATACACAATGGACAATGGAGACGGATTTGTTTCTAGCAGCAACTTCTCTATTCTTTCTTCTTCACCCTTACTATCACTAATAAACTCTACATCTAGATCAAAAGAGACTTCTTTCTCCTTACTTTCCTCCATATTTAATACACATTCATCTACAACATCAACTTTCGTACAAACCTCATTATCCATATGGTGCTTCATGGTCGTCCTCATGCAAAATTCCACTTTCTCTTCCCCAATGTGCAATATACGTTTCCCCCCATAGGCGCCTACTAAAGCTTTACCTATATAAAGGAATGGACGACCCAAAATCAATGGGCATTCTAAATCAGCCTCAAAATCCAAAACCACGAAATCTACTGGAATTATAAACCTGTCCACTTTAACGAGCACATCTTCCATAATTCCAAATGACCCCTTGATTGATTGATCTGCTAGTTGCAACACCATAGATGTTGGCTTCACCTCTCGAAGACCTAATTTCTGAAAGACTGAAATGGGCATCAAGTTTATACTTACACCCAAATCACACAAACATTTGTTAAATTGCTTATTACCAACTACACAAGGAATTGTGAAACTACCAGGATCTTGTAGTTTTGAAGGAATAGCATTAGAAATAATTGAACTACATTTTACTGGAAGTTGCACCGTCTCATTATCAATAAGTGACCTCTTATGAGTTAGGATATCTTTCAAAAATTTAGCGTACTTGGGCATGTGTTCTAATGTCTTCATAAAAGAAAGATTAATCTGCAATTTTTTCATTTTTTAAGAAATGAGGCAAACTGACTATCATATTGTTGTTTCTTAAGTCGTTGAGGGAAAGGAACAGGTGGTACACACTTTCCTGCTTTAGCTTGCTTATTTTTTTTAACCTATTTGAGGTTGTGTGTGATCGCATCTTTCCTTGTTACGAGCGCACCCAAAGCTTGTTTCTTCCTGCTCTAACTTATCTCCTAGGATGTGATCGCACTCAGATGCCTTGCAATTGTAACCGAAGCTATGTTGCTCTAACTGTCTTTCCTTAACGTACTCATGATCGCACCCTTCTGCTGCTTGTTCATCTGCTTTCTTTTTTACTTGATTTTTCAGCTCCTTACCACTCTTTAGACATATAGCTTTTAAAGACTCCTTTGGATTTGGCACTGTGGTACTCGAGAAAACCTCAAAGGTTCCGTTGAGCAAGAGAAGTTGCCAATTATCCTAATTGAACCTCTAAATTGTGGATTGAAGAAGAGTCATTTTTAACTATTTGATCAACCTGTGCTTCTAGCTTCTGCTGTGACTCATCTTGTTTATTCAGCTTAGTTCCAATCATCTCCATAAATTTCTCCATCTTAGCTTGAAATGGATTCATAGGATGAAGTTGTCTTTGCTCTCCCCCTATGTTGTTGTTACTCCACGAAAAATTTGGACGATTCCTCCATCCAGGGTTGTAAGTGCTTGAGAATGGGTTATTTCCTGAACGGTTATTCCCCACAAACTTAGGTTGCTCAGCTGTAGCAACTGCTGGACAATGGTTGGTAAAATGCCCCCGCTGATTGCATAACTCACATGCACTTTGAACTACTACCACTGATGAACATGAGGTGAAACTACTAAACTGTTTTGCAAGGCTTATGACTTCGGCTTGTAACGCAGTGACTGGGTCTAAAGACAGAACCCCCTTATGTTCTTTTGTCAGTGATCGAGACCTATTTGATGCCCACAATGCATTAGTAGCTGCCATTTCTTCCAGTAATTCATAAGCTGCATCAATTGTCTTCTTCGTTAAACATCCTCCTGCCGCTGCATCAATTGTACCGCGAGTAGTGGTGTTAACTCCGTTGTAAAAGGTTTGAAGCAATAATTCCAAAGGTAAATTATGGTCAGGGCAACTTTGTTGTAACTCTTTGAACCTTTCCCACGCCTCATATAGAGTTTCACTATCTTGTTGCTAGAAGTTGGTGATTTCCTTAATGATCTTAAGTGTTTTGGCTAACGGGAAATGCTTAGACAGATTTGCTTAAGCTAACTCATTCCATGTAGTAATGGACACTAATGAAAGAGAATTTAGCCATACCTTAGCTTTATCTTTTAGAGTGAATGGAAATAATCGTAAACGTATGGCGTCATCCGTTACTCCATTGTACTTGAAAGTGTCACAAATTTCTAGGAAGTTTGTGATACGGGTATTTGGATCTTCATTTGCTAACCCATAAAATTGTACTGTTGCTTGTAACATCTACAACAAAGTTGGTTTAATCTCGAAATTATGCACGGTCACAGCAGGTCGTGTCACACTTTGTTGATTTGGCTAAAATCTAGGCCTAACCACATCCATCAAAGTTCTTTGTTCCTCTGCCGTGATGTTTTCTGATACTTCAGCTTCAATTTCACGTGTATCTTCAGCAACTTGATGTAAAGCTATTTCTAACCGAGTAACTTTATTGTGAAATTCAACCAAAGGCTTCGTAGAATTTTTCGTTTTCTTCCCGGGCATACACCTACAAAGAAATGAAGTACTTAAATCAACCTACAATTAAATTAAAAAATGATGTTAAATAAATCCCGACAGCGGCGCCAAAAACTTGACGAGTTTTAAATAAAAACACACTCGAATCTTGACCACAAACGTACGGGTTATTGTAATACGGTTATCGTTCCCACGAGGATTTATACTAATCACTAATTAAATTGTTTCCAGATTGTTTAAGTTAATAATAAAAAGATCTAGAAGTTGAAAAGGATATAAAATAAATCAACTATTGTTGGCCCCCGAATTTTTCTTCTTTAGCTAAGGATGTTTTAAATAATTATGAGGGGTGAGTAGGTGAATTTTTGGGAGTTAATTGTTTTTTATGTCTATGTTGGTAGAATTTATTTCATAGGTTAGTTAAATTGGAAGTATTAAGAATGCATAAAAGGGGTGTTTTGGGTAGCTTACTTAGTTTAAAAAACTATAAGGCATTAAAGGAAGGGTAAGGTGGACTTTTATCAATCATTAAAGGTAAAATGGGAAGAAAGAAGTGTTGTTTTCTTCCTAAAGAGAGGGGGGAAACGAAAATGAAAAGGAAGGAAGTGAACTAACAAATCAAAGAGAGAGAGAAAAGAGATTTCGGTGTTTTAGAGGAAAGAAGAGAGTTAAGCTAAGGTTTCATCTTTTCAAAGCTTTCTAGAGAGATTTTGAGATTGTACAAGAAGGGAAAAAGGTAGAGGAAAATAAGAGCGTTTTTTGGAACCAAACATCTCTTCATTTGGTGAAGGTTTAAGGTAAGAACATTTTAAATGCTTTGGATTTTGGAAGGATTTTGGTTGATGAAGCTTAGAAAATGCATGGGTTTAAGTATTCTAGAACCAATTTTAGTTTTTGTGCTTTGAGGGATTTTCAATTGAAAACCCATTTAAACTTGGGATTTTTGTCTTTGAACAGGGAATCAAGAAAGACAAGAGAAGCAAGAGGAAAGACATCCTTAAGCCAAGTTATTAAGCAAGGAATTCAAGGGGGATTACATTTTGTAATTAAGTATTAAGCCATTAATGTCACTTTTGAAAAATGGAAATAAATGAGTTTCGACTATTTCTAAAATGTGCATTTATTGTTCTTGAAGGCTTTGAAAGTGTGCTACATATTATGTATATAAATTTTGTTTGATTTATGAAAATGATTTTGAAAAGGTATCAAGATTAAGAAATCAAGTTTCTGAAGTGTGCCTTTTTGGGCAATATGTTTTAAAAGTCATGGAATACATGTTATGTGGGTTTGTGGTGGTCCCTTAAGTTAAGTTAAGTGCACTTTGAAAACAATTTTTCAAATCCAATTGGAAACTATTTTCAACTATCTTAACTGCTTTAATAAAATCTAATTGGAAATGATTTTCAATAAATTATGCTTTTACTTATTATAATCTAGAAAAACTCCTTTTTCAAAATTATATAGATAACCCATTCTAATCCGATTAGAAAACTATCTCTAATGTAATTAAAAATTATTTTCCCTAATTAGAAACATTTTTTCTAATATTAAAGGAAAGCTACTTTCAAATTAAATAAAACAACTTTCAATTTAATTAGGAAAGTTACTTATTTAGAAAATAATTTCCTAATTAATTAAAAATCTTTCTTCAATAAATTGGAAAACTATTCTCAAAATATTAAAGAAAGCTCATTTTTTTCAATTAATAAAATTTAATTAAGGAAAATACCTTTTCCAATAAATCAAGAAAATTATTATTCATAAATAAAAAACAATTTCTAAATAAATAGAATAGTGATTCTCTAAACAAATAAAATCGTAAATGTAATTTATTTAAATTAAATTGAAATAAATAAATTTAATTAAGAAACACTTTTCTTAAGGACTTAAGAAAAAAATTTCTTAATTTAAAAAAGTCTAATTAATTAATTTCAATCTAATTGACACTAACTAATTCTAATTTTAGAAACTACTTTTCTAAAATTAATTAAGAATCATTATAATTATAATCTTAACCATATTAAGAAAAATAATTGCCTCAATTTTTAATTTAATTTTATTTTTTTAAAATTTAAATTATGTTTGGAACTTGATTAAATAAGGAATACATTATTCCAAATTTAAAATAACTTAACTTAGTCTTAGAATTACTTTAATCGAAAAGTTAAATAAGTTACCATTTTCTAGTTTAAGTCACGTTTAAACTCATGTCTAAAAAACCCTTATTCTAGGCTTAGAATAACTTATTCTCAATTTAAACTTAAACTAATTATCAAACAGGACTTATTCCAATTCCAAAATAGGATATCCTTATGTCCAAACAAACCTTGTTCCAACTTTGGAATACCTTGGCTTCGTTTAGATAAAGACTGTTCAACCATTTTTTTGGCTGATTGATTATATTTAGCTATTTGACAAGTCAAAATGTTATTGAAGTTATTTGATAATTGGTTGATTAGTTGAAAATGAATAAGCTACCATTTACCAGTGTTTTGTTGTAGTAGCTAAAATTTAACATTTGAAAATACAATTATGCCCCTTTTACTGATATTTTGTTAAAAGATAATGGGTGATACCGGCTGTCTTTTCCTTCGCCATACTTCTGCTTTATTCACACCAATAGTAGTACACAACATCCTACCTACGGTTTAGGGAGCCCCTTATCTGTTTCTTTATGAACATTTGCAATCTTTTTCCAACTTTAAGAAGCTAATTTTGCTCTATTAAATTTGCTTTTTCACTCTTAGAAGTCCTGAAATACCGGTTAAATTCTGTCTAACGTCAACTTTCAAAGAATCTATTTCTCTTTAATTTAAGTACTTTGCAAAGTTATTTTGAAAAGTAATTTGAAGATTAAATTATTTTATTCCTCTTAATAAGCTTTTTCTCTGTTAAAGAAAGCAGCGCAATAATAGAGTCTATTTTTCAAGTAGAAAAATTATTAGTAAAAACATAAAACTCATATATTTAAAATAACACAATATTATTTATTTATATACATAAGAATAAGAAGATAATAATATGAAAATAAAGATAAGATATCCACAATTTCACTATATTTGGAAACTAACATTAAAAAGATAAACTATAAATTTATAACGAATTTGAATCAACTTTAAATGTATATTTTTTGAATCAATATAAAATAAATTTAGAATAAGTTACACGTAAGTTTATTTAAACTAGATTGATTTTTTAAATAACAAACTAATTTTACAACATTTATAACATATATCAACCGGTAAGAATAGTATTTTCTTCACAATAATATTTTGCACATGTACATTTTAAATAATAGTATATTAAAATTAAATATATCTTCATATTTTCAATTTTTAAACATATACATGTTAAGTCAAGAAGACTTTACTTTTATTAATTTTGGTGACAATCAAATAATAATAATCTTAGAAATGTATGAACTGTTTTGATAAGATTGTTAAGTGTGTAGAAAAATGTAAGTAACACTTAGTGATCACAGACGAAGTGAAACACAGACGAAGCGCAACAGATAGACGATACGTCAACAACAGACGATACACGTTATCATAGATGAAGCGCAAATAATAGACGAAGCGCAAGACACAGACAAATCGCAAAACACGAAGCGCAAAAACACAGATGAAGCGCAAAACACAGACTAAGCGCAAAAATACAAACGAAGCGCAAAACATAGATGAAGCATAAAAACACATAAACTAGGGTTCTACATTCACTACTTTTTCATTATGTTTTCCCAAGATCAGGCTCGAAACACGTTGTGACAATGGTCGATGAACAATGTCTATTTCATTTACTCAATCATCAACCCATTAATCTTCTGTACTTAATTTTGAAGTACATGATGAATTCAAAGAGAGATTCTAGCTCTTTACCGTGTGGTATGCTATTGACAAGGATTTTTAGAGATTCTGGAATCCTTCTCGACAGAGAAAACAGGATGAAGACGGATGTGAAAAGCATTATTAATGCCACCACTATTCACAGAATGGGATTAAAGTTTGAAGACGAGGTGGATACAAGTTCTACACCGAAAGCAAGATCTGAGAGGGAGCATATAGTAAGACGGAGTAGGAGTGGACGTATTACACCTGTAAGAAAAACAAAACCTCAAGAGATAGGAAGAACATCAACAGAAGAAAAGACTGAGAAATCATTTGATGAACCAATAAAAGCTAAGACGATTTCACAGAAAGAGGAAAGCTAGGTTAATCAATCAGCACAACAAGTGTCATTAGAGAGAAAGGCAGAGACACTTTAATCAAAAACATCTAAACAGTCAAGAAGGTCACCAAGACTATTGATCTTATGTCAACAAGAACAGAAGAAATAGAAAGCTCTGACTCTTGGTGAAGATTCTAAAACACCAGAGAAAACACATCAGGCTACTAGATCAATTGTCTCAATTTTGCAAAGTCAATCAGCAAAATCATCTAAAGAGATAGAGATAAAGAGAAAGTTAGTATTTGAGAAGAATAAGCCTTAAAAACAACTTTCTTATAAATCAACAGAAGAATAAAAGAAGCAGAAGTCCAGTGTGAAAAAGGTTTCTTCATCTGATGTTCAACAGAAGACAAAGGAAGTTGAACACTAACTGGAATCTTACAATCCTTCTCAACTAATCAACAAAAAGGATTTGAGAATGAATATTATAGAAGAATCAATACTTGTTCGAAGCAGAAGCTCAATTATTATTAGAGAACCTTCAAAAAAGTTAGTCAAGGTATAAGTCGAACCTATACTGATCAATGATCAATCAATATATCTTTTAAATCATGAAGAAAGAAAACTATATGGTATTCTGTGAGATAAAAAGATAGAACCATATCTAATGAAGATGTCACAGGATCGATATGTTGGACCCCGACCCCTTTTCTTGAAATTTTGATTTATTAAATGGGATTAATTGAGGAATTGAGCATAATTGAGATGAATTTTGAGGTTTGATGAATAAATATTGGGAGTTAATTATTATGTTAGTAGGATTGATTTTATGGATTAAATTTAAGTGACAATGTTATGAAAAAGAATTTAGGGCAAATTGGACATGGCATGATTTATAAGAGTATAAAAGAAGGAAATTAGAAGAGGAAAAGAGAAGAAAAATGAAAATGAGAAGAGAAAAGAAGAAGGAGGCGTCGACGGTGACAAGAGGAGAAGAAGAGGAAGCTCGGTTTTGCACGATTTTGGAGATTTGAAGCTTCAAACAAGTAAGTTATGCTCTAA
>JANITX010003168.1:0-10481 GCA_027564395.1 Erythroxylum ulei | reverse complement strand
ATTGACCACGTTGTGAGTAAATTTTTGGGATGTTATGAGCATGGAGATGAATTGATAATGTCTAATAAGGGTTCAATAAAAAAAAATTTATATCCGCAAGAGGTTGGGCTTCGGAATCAAGCGGGGTCTAACAGGCAAATGAGTATGCAAGAGAGTTGGGTTCCAGAAACGGGATCCAACAGAAACTCTATTTTGAGCTTGATTTGGAAAACTAGAAATTTGGATGTCTTTCTCGATCTTCTTTGTTTGATCCACTTTTGCAAGTAGGTGGCTATGTTTTCTAAACTTCATAAGGTTCTTAAATAGTCCTATAGGGTTTGGGGTGTAACTAGGGTTTTCACCCTTTGATCGATTCCAAAAATAGCCCCGAATCCTAAAATAGATGGAAAATGTTGCGCCTGAGAAGCCTCTGTCACAATCGTGCATATGGAGTCATGATTGTGACTCTATGAATTTGCTCTTTGTCATGATCATGCATATGAAGTCGTGATCATTACTCTAGGTAAATCTATTCTATCACAATCGTGATATAGGAGTCACGATCGTGACCTAGCCCATGCAGCTCTAGTCACGTTCAAATCTCATGTTCTTTACCTATTTGATTTCCAATAGTATCAAAAACATCAAACACCTCAAGAAACATATAATTAATAATGAAAACATGCTCCAAACCACACTAACACTTAGAATATAAATAAACACTCATATTAACACAATTTTAAGCCTATACATACGATAATCATCTAATAAATACCTAAAAACACACTAAAACAGCTATGAAAATATAATATAAATTACATCTATCAGTCACCATCTAGGCTTTGTCAATGGTCAATTAGTCATAGATTATTCATCCTATCAACAAATAATGAGATGTCTCATCTATCTTAGAATCACTCGACTTAAGATTTCGTACGTTATGTATGTGTTACTTCAGTTTACTCAAATGTCACATAAGAAGCATTTTGAAGCAGCTATACACATTATGTTCTATTTTAAAGTGCAACCAAGTTAAGGAATTATCATACTCCGAGCTTTTTATTACTCAGTTTGCGCAAGTTGTTCGATTTTATATTGCTTTGTGACTGGTTATTTTGTGATGCAAAATTAGTTAATAGTCTCATAGATGATGAAGAAATAGAGTATTATATCCAAATCATCAGTGGAAGCTAATTATAGGGCAATGTCTCTAAATAAAGTGAGATGGTATGTTTAAGGTCTTTATTGGCTTCTTTGGATGGGGTTCATTATGAATCCATGACCCTTTTTTGCAATAATCAGTATGCTATCCATATAGAGTGGTTAATCCAGTGTTTTATAAGCACATCGAACACATGGAGATTAACTGTCACTATGATAGAAAGCAATTTCAAGCAGGAACCATTGTTACATTGCATATAAGGTCACAGTTCTAGACTACAAACATCTTTACTAAAACTCTTGAAGGATCACAATTTCAGTACTTGCTTAGCAAGTTGGGTGTTTATGATGTTCATGTGCCAACTTAAGCAGGGTTATTGGAAATACAATTATATTATAATTAGGAGTTAATGAGTTTTACAAGGGTGAGCTTTGAAGCATCTAGTAAAGTTACTCTTTTGTGACCATAAGGTCACAGGTTCAAATCACAGAAATAGCCTCTTTGTAAAATTACAAAGGGAAGGCTACGTACAATATAACCCTCCTCAGATCCCAACAAAGCGGAGAGCCTTTTGTTGACTTTGACTTTAGTTAATGTGTTTTTACCTTATTTATAAGTAGTATTATGTTAAAAATACAATTGTATTATAATTTAGAGTTAATGTATCATATTTAGGAGTTAGCGTTTTACCTTATTTAGGAGTAGAATTTGTTATATATACCTTAAGGAACCTTTTTACAAATCAATCAATAAAAATATTTTCTCTTTAATTTTTCTCTAATTTTACACAAACAGATGGCTAAAGAGAAAATTAGAATTTAATAAGTCACCATTTTACTTCTTCAAGGAAAGATGAAAAAAATCTAAGGAAAGAAATTAAGAATCCTAACTAAAAAAGAGTTTGAGAACCAGTTTGTAAAATATAAAAAGTATTGGAAAGTCTTTCACTCGCCTAGTACTCATTTAGATTTTTATCAAAAGGTTTTTATGAATTTAAGAAGTTTAAAAGACATGGTATTGGGAGTGAGTAATTAGACAAAATATGTGTTTGAAGGTAAAAAATGTAAATATCCTAAAATAAAAGCATAAATGAATATTTAGGAGTTTATGATTTTAATTAGAACTTAAAAGAAAGACACTTGGAGCGATGTCAGTTTGAGATAAAAATTAAAACGTACAATTGAATGCAGAAGAGTTTATGATCTTACCTATGATTCAAAATTAAATAAATTAAAATAAAACATCTATTATTGACTTTTAAGATTTAAAAACAAAAAACTTAAAGAGTTATATCTTAAGACTAGAAAATAAAATATAAAGAAATAGAATGAGTGAAATGGACCGTAAGGCTTTGAAATAGAGAAAATGCTTAGAATTATATCTTAAGGTTTCAAATATAGAAAACACGTAAAGTTATACTTTAGACTTAGAAAATAATTGATACAAATGAATATTAAGGCTTAGAAAATAAAAAATAAAATAAGGGATTAAAAATAAATATCTATGATTTTAAATAAATTTATATTTAATTAAGGAATAGGGAAAGCATATTAATTCAACTTGGTACATAGGGTCTGTTTTCAACTTTAAGGTTTTGTTGACTTTGTGGTTTGGACTTGAATTTGTAGGTTTCAACTTGGATGATGTTGCATTCTATTTTAAGTTTTAATTTTTTGGTTTTTCTTTTAATCTTATCTTTCCTTTTAAAGTTGTCTTATTAAGTGGATTTATCACTTTTACACGATGTAATTACTTAACAATTAATATAATAATAGGTAAAATAAAAAATTGATGACATTTTAACTTTGAGCCTATATTGAATACGTGGGCAATGAGTACAAGACTCAATTATTTGCAAAATATCTAATTTAGTTTGATTAAGAAGTAAGGGTCAATAGTATAAGCCAAAATTATTGAGAGAAGGAACTTATCTATTTTTATGTCATTTTTTCACGTTACCCTTTAATTGATTTTCATCATAAAATAAAGAACATAAAAAATAATCATGACAAAGACAATTATAAAAAGAATAACACTCAAAATAAAGAAATAATGGGGGAATTATCTTTAGTAGCTATCGAATAATTGCACCACCTTAATACTATTTCATCACTGTTGAAACCAGAAGACACACTCAGGAGACACGTAATTGCAATCCGATCAGAGCGCAACTTCCATGAATAATTCGATGTCTTAATCCATGGTAGATCATAACCTTGGGAATTCCAACAATTTCTGGAAGCAGTAAATCATCACTTCAAAGTCCATTCTTGTTTGGATTCCTTTAGCATGTTATAAGTTGCGTACGATCCTTGACTTTTATGGCCTCTTTGGTTGAGTGAAATAGTTACTTTATTACTAATGTATTTTTGATGAATAGTTATTCTTTTGTTTGGTTAGAAAATAATATATAAAATAACTAATCTCAGGTTTAGCTATTCCTATACTTTGAGGAATAGTTAAAGATACATCCCTCTTGTCTTTACATATTCAGCGTGAGGAATAGCCAAAGATACTTCTCTTCTGTATTTACCTATTTTGCGGAGTATGTAAATATAACTTTTTTCCCTATTATTATTATTGTTGTTGTTGATATCATTATCTTAAATCACGTATCCTAAGAGATAGATTCTTTCGAGTTGCGGAAGAAGTTGGAGGGTATCTATAAGAGAAAAACTACTCACAACAAGGTCTCCTTAATTAAAAGTCTTGTAAACCTAAACTTAAAGGCTAGGAAATCGATGTTAATAAAGTTTTAGGGCATTATTAATAAGTTGACTACATGAATATCGTCCTCGATGATTAATTACAAGCATTGTTCCTATTAATTTTTTTAAATTGAATAACTAGGAAACTTTGGTTATGACTATCAACAACTCCACTCTGAATGGTGTGCTTTCTTTAGACGTGATCAAAGAGAGCAGATTCAATGAAGAGATTAGGAGGAAGGAGATTGGTTTCAACAATGTGTAGGCTTTTGTGGTTAAAAATCGAGGAAGAAGTAAGAGTAGAGATTCGAAAGGGGTAAGGTAAGTTAAAGAATAGGTCAAAGTCGAGAGATGGTAAGAAGATCAAAACATGTCACTACTATTGTAAGATTCCACATCGGTTGTAGAGGGAAACGAAGTACGCCTTATAAGGGTACGGATACCTCTCACTTACAAACGCGTTTTCTATGGCTTAATGAACCAGATCCCATCGGAACTTCGAGGTTAAATGTGCTTAGGTGAGAGTAGTTCTAGGATGGGTGACTTCCTGGAAAGGCCTTGGGAAAAGCAAAACTGTGAGAACTTGCCTAGGCCAAGGCCCAAAGCGGACAATATCCGTAAGCGGGTGATTTGGGATGTTACAACTATACCAGACCTAGTCACACAAAGAAATTTTTCTATAACTAAAAGAGAGACTAAAAAACAAGACAACCAGAAGGATTAAGATGTCAACAAGACTGTAGTAATGACCTCAAGCACAGATGATGTAATGTCACTGATTTACACAACCAGTGAGTGTCTTTATATTAGCCACTCAAATTCGGAGTGACTTGTTAATATATGAGCATCTTATCATTATATTCCAAGAAGATAGTACTTCATCAACCATAGGAGTGGTGATTTTGAAACCGTGAAGACAATCAAAACTCCACTAGCATCGTTGACATGGGAGACATCCAAATTTAAACTAACATTAGGTGAATGTTGACCTTAAGATCTCAATTTTTTGTTTGCAAATGTGCTTGACTAAGAGGGATATCAACATACATTTGCTGATGGAAAATGGAAGCTATCTAAAAGGGCATTAATAATTGCTCATGGTGAGTTGTGCTACACTCTGTATAAGACACATTTCAAAATGTGTGATGGAGAATTACATGTAGTTTGATTCGTTGGCACTAGAGATTAGGACACATTAGTAAGAAGGGGATCAAGTTGCTAGCTAGAAAATCACTTATCTTTATAAAGACTATGATTTCTCTTAACCCCTATAATCATTATGTGGCTAGTAATCAGAATCAAATGTCTTTTCATAAGAAGTCTATAAGCAGGAAGACAAAGTTGAAGCTGGTGCATTCTGACGTATGTGGTCCTATAGAGGTGGAGTCTTTAGGTAGTTATAAGTACTTACTACATTTATCAATGATGTGAGACAAAAGAATTGAGTCTTTATGCTGAAAACAAAAAGCTAAGTGCTAGAGACCTTTAGAAGATTTCAGCCATAGTGAAAAGGGAGATGGAGAGGAAACTAAAGTATCTCCAAACTGATAATGCAGGCAAGTACTCCTCCAATGAGATTACAAAGGACTATACGAGACATGACATAAGACATGAGAAGATGAAACCTGGTACCCCACAACACAATAATGTTAGAGGATGAATAAAACAATTGTGGAGAAGGTTTGATATATGCTCCGAATGTCCATCTTTTTAAAGTCCTTTCAAGGTAAGGAGGCCAAAACCGTAGTATTTGTGATCAACAAAACTCTTTCAGTGCATTTAGATCCTAACATCCCTAAAGAGTGTAAAAAAATAAGGATGTAACGCGTTTTTAAGGGTGTTTGGATGAAAGGCTTTCAAACACAAGCCAAAGGAGCCGAGATTGAAATTGGATTCAAAGACTACTTCTTATCCATTTCTTAAATATGATAACGAGGAGATTGACTACAGGCCCTATGACCTGAAAAAGTTGAAAGGTTATTAGAACCAACAATGTAATCTTCTATAAGTATAAGATGGGTACAGATCGCACTAAAGAGAATAAGACTACTTCCAATAGTTTGTTACTTGGAGCTATGGAAACCACTCCTGTTTCAACTTTAGTTGATTAGCCTATATGTGAAAAAGGTTAAGGAAATGAACATGATGGTGATGTTCAGATGCAATCTAATGGAGATGAGTCACATCATATGGATGATGTAGAAGAGGTTCGTAAGCTTTATGTGCAGGAGGAACAACCAGTTCAAGTGTTGGAAAATGTCCAACTTCAAAGGTCAATTAGAGATAAGAAGCCTTTGACAAGATATCCTAGTTCAAAATATCTCCTAATCACTATTAAGGGGGGAGCCAAAGAATCTTCAAGAAGTTCAATCACTCAAAGTCAAAGGAAAAGATGACTTAGTATAGAAGTTAAAGAAGAGAATTTATAGACTCAAACAGGTTCCAAGGAAATGGTATAAGAATAGTGTTAACAAATTGATGAAGAAGTTCTAGAAAATAAGCTTGAGCTTTATAGTAAGCTCACAGGGATGACATTCAAGTGATTTTTTGGGGTGGTATATTTCTCTTCTAAAATGGGATAAAGGGGGAGATTTTTATGGATTCAACCCCATTTTATAGATGTTCACTTACTAATTTCATTAAATCTGAACTCCAATGATTTAAATCTGAACTCTAATGACTTTATTCAACTATAGCTTTATTAAAGTTTGATTTCTAGAATTTTTTTAGGAGTAATGTTGGTATATGTGTGTATGTGTGTGTGTGTGTGTGTGTGTGTGTAGAGGTGGTCGGCATAAGTCTTTTGAGAGAGCTTTAGAGAAGTTGAAAGAGGTGGAATATTTGTAATTATCTTGTGAGGCATTCTTGAGTGAGAGAGCTAGAAACCATTATCATTTGTATCCTACTGATTAATTTAGTAGATTTTATTATCTATTTGTCTAGTAATTTTTACCTCTAACCTAGATGGTTTTTCATGTTAAAATAATGTGTTTGTAATTTTCAATCATCTTTATTGTGTGAGTAATTTGTTATTGGTTGAGTTACCTTAAAGTTCTTATTAGCATTATTGTTTGGATCCCTAATAAGTGGTATTAAAGCTTAACATTAACCTCTAATAATCGAGCTTGTGGTCATTTCAATGTAAAAGTTAATAAGTAACATATCAGTAAAAAACAACATTGTAGAGGCACAAAATATTATCGGAGGGCTTCTATACCATGTTTGAAGTCTTTTATTGGTGCACTCCATTTTCATTCCAATTGAGAATCATACTTCACTCCTAAAAGTTTGTCTCTGTCTCTACTAGTTGTTCCTTTTTATTCTTGCCATCTCAGCTACCTCTTTGTTTTTTCTTTCCACGCTCCCTTTTTTCTTTTTTTTTCCTCACCTACATGACAATCTCACTCCATGGTTACTATATTTTTAAGAAAGTAACTTTTCTATTAAAACCTTAAATTTCACATTATATAAAAAGAAGGCTAATGTTTTAAAATTATTCAAATTAAACTGTTAACTAATAAATTGTTTAATCTCATTAAATTTTTATAAATTTTTACCTTTTCTTTTGTATGAGTCTTTTACAAAAGATAAACTTTATTATAAGAAAGAAAAGTAGTTTTTGCAGTGAAAATGATGTTGATAATTTATACTTATAACATTGATCTCCACATCTAACACTTGAAAATTATCACTGAAGGAAACAACTCTCCATATTCATTACAATTCAGTGTGATACTAGTGATATTAAATCAATAAGAACAAACCCCAACACTCACACACAAAAATTCTTATCACATTCGTGGTTAAGAGGGGCAATATTATAAATCCTATAGGTAAGCAACTAAGACAAGAAAACCAGCCCTGCCAAGCACTACAGCCTCGTGTGCACCAAAAGGATCAATGAAAATAGGAAAAAGAACAAATAATAATATGTCGGTCCTTTGTATCTACTCGACCATAACATAAGTTTCATTACAAACTTATTGTAAAGAATGATGCAAGCTAAAATGTTTTTCCATCTTATGTGAATGTTAAACTTGCGTTTGTAAATACAACTCAATCCCTTTTTCAAGCCAAATTATTTAATCTCATTAAAATTTTATAAATTTTGACTTTTTTTTGCATGAGTCTTTTACAAAAGATAAAATTTATTATAAGAAAGAAAAGTAGTTTTGCAGTGAAAATGATGCTGATAATTTATACTTATAACATTGATCTCCACACCTAACACTTGAAAATTATCACTGAAGGAAACAACTCCTCATATTCATTACAATTCAATGTGATACTAGTGATATTGAATCAATAAGAACAAACCCCAACACTCACACACAAAAATTCTGATCACATTCGTGGTTAATAGGGGCAACATTATAAATCCTATAGGTAAGCAACTAGGATAAGAAAACCAGCCCTGCCAAGCACTACAGCCTCGTGTGCACCAAAAGGATCAATGAGAATAGGAAAAAGAACAAATAATAATATGTCGGTCCTTTGTATCTACTTGACCATAACATAAGTTTCATTACAAATTTATTGCAAAGAATGAGGCAAGCTAAAATGTTTTTCCATCTTATGTGAATGCTAAACTTGCGTTTGCAAATACAACTTAAACCCTTTTCCGAGCCAAGTTTTTTAGTCATAATTCAATCCAAAAATTGTAGAACACTACCATCGTTTGAAACAAATGGATTGATTTGAGCCTATAAAATGTTAAGGCAGAAGTTAGAAGTATTATTCAAACAATGATTCTGGTTAGGAGCCTATCTTGCTTCCCAATTAATTTATCAAAGAATGGGTAAAGATGGACAGTGACACAGAATGCGAATAACAACATACCAAAGAGAAGAACTATGAATCATAATGATTCTGTTTCTTTTCTATTGATTCTTTTTTTCTCCTACACTTTCTCTTTATTTATTATCTAGTATTGATTTGTTGTTATTAAGTAGTATTATAGCACCGTTTTGCTACCTATTTCTTCACACATTCTTATAATCTATTTTTTGTAATGTCTTTGGCAGTTTGAACTTTGAACCCAAAAATTCGCATAAAGAAAACTAAAACCTAAGTTTGTCATCAAAGGCCCTTTTCATTATTGACTCTTATTGTTACTACCAACTCTTATTGCCACTGTTGCTTCTGATGTTAAATCTTAATCCATTATTTTTATGGAATATGATCCACATTTTAACTCGATATTTAGAATCCATTATCTAAAATTATCTAATGGTATAAAGTTAGGTGGATGTTATATTAAATGACAGAAGTTTGTAAAAGTATTAAATGTAAATGGGTGAGGGTTGAATCTAAAACTCTATCATGTATCCTTTAAATAGGGTATGAGTCTCACACTATAAGTTAAGCCAAAAAGTAAGAAGGGCTTATAATGAAAATCTTCATTTCCTCTTATTCCTCTTCTACTCCACTTTCTTAAATTCCTTTCCAATATCCTTGTTCTAATAAAGTGAAATTAAGAGCTAGGTTGTCTTAGTCATAAATATATAACAAAAAGGATGACAAACAACTTGTCTTCCTTCCAATTCCTTTGCCTTATTAAAGACAACTATAGAAATTGGTGTATTCAAGTAAAGACACTACTAGGCTTTTATGATGTACTGGAGATCGTAGAGAAAGGTTATAAGGAACCTCAAAATAAGGCTTCTTTAAGCCCTACCTAAAGAAGGCTTTGCGTAAATCCAAAGATCAACAATCCCTCACTCTTATCCACTAGTTCTTGGATGATGTCAAATTGAAAAAAGTTGCAAATGCAATAACTTTAAAAAAGGCATAGGAGATTCTTCAAAATGCTCACAAGGGCTTTAGTAAATTAAAGAAGGTATGTCTACAAACTCTTCTCGTGAGTTTGAATCTCTTAATATGAAAGATTTTTATCTATTTAAGATTATTGCACTCGAGTGTTAATCATTGTTCATGGAATAAAAAGAAATGGAGAGGCCTTAAATGGTGCAAAGTGATAGGGAAAATTCTTCAATTTTTAACTCCAAGCTTTAATTATGTCGTTGCTACAATTGAAGGATTAAAAGATATAGACTCCACGATTGTTGATAAACTCATAGGGCCTCTACAAGCTAATGAAGAAAGCTTAAGGAAGAAAAACAATCAAGAAGTTATAGAGTAAGTTCTTCAAAGTAAGCTTATCATAAACGTAGAGATGGAAACCAAAGAGTTCGTGGATGTAGTAGAGGCTAGAGCCATAATTGTGGTGGAAAAGGGGAAAATATCAAGGAAATCAAGAAGAAAAAGGAAGCCACAGTTTTCCTTTAATTATAGGACGTAGATATGGCAATCCATCAAGTAAGCATTAAAATGCTCAAGTTCAATGCTATACTTGTCAAAGGTATGGGCATTATGCGTCAAATAGTTAGAACAAAAGTCAAAATGTGAATGAGAAGGTATGCTTCCTAAAAAAAGTCATTAAGAAGAAAGGAAGAAAAAGAAGATATCACATGGTACCTTGACACAAGAGCGAGCAACCATATGAGTGGAAGTCAAGATATGTTCTTTGAGCTTAATACAATAATATAAGGTGATGTTGTAACACCCCACTCCCGAGTGACCCGAACCCGATATCGTTGGTGATATCCGAGTCCGTGCCCCGCGAGGGTGGC
>JANITX010003141.1:0-10484 GCA_027564395.1 Erythroxylum ulei | reverse complement strand
CAAGGGTTTGTTAAGTCATCAAACACCAGTCAGTGTCTAGAAAAATTAGGCCTTGAATATTTCAAGGACTTACTATGGAGGTCTTTTTTCCAAGAAGTGAAGTACAATCGACAAGAAAGTATAGAAAGCTGTA
This sequence comes from Erythroxylum ulei, assembly GCA_027564395.1. Classification (NCBI taxonomy): domain Eukaryota; kingdom Viridiplantae; phylum Streptophyta; class Magnoliopsida; order Malpighiales; family Erythroxylaceae; genus Erythroxylum; species Erythroxylum ulei. Next base: position 10,351 of record JANITX010003141.1, on the reverse strand, counting down.
AAATGCATGACTTGATGCACGACTTGGCAACTTTAGTAGCAGGATCAGAAAGCACCATATCAAACCCAAATGCAGATAAAGTAGGTGAGAAAACCCGTCATGTATCATTTGACTTCAATATAGATTCGTCATGGCAAGTTCCACCTCACTTTTATAATGCTTTCAGTTTGCGGACATTTCTTTTGCCAATACAATCATCCTGGGATTGTAACAAGTTGCTTCCTAAGTCAGCGTGGGAAACTATTTTTTCCAACTTTAGGCGTTTGCGAGTGTTTGATTTAAATATGACTGGAGTTGAGGAGGTGCCAGATTCTATCAAAGAGTTGAAACATTTAAGATATCTTGATTTTTCTAGATCTAGAATTTCAGTTCTTCCAAGCTCTATATCTCGTCTGCAAAATTTGCAAGTGCTTAAGCTCTGCTCATGCGGAGGGCTTAAGGAATTGCCAATTGGTATTACAAAGCTGCTTAATCTCAGGCATTTGGATTGTTACGACTGTTATAGTTTGACCCATATGCCCCATGGGATTGGAAAATTGACTTCTCTCCAGACATTAACATACTTTGTGATAGCAGAAGACAACTCTATTCAGCAAAAGGTCGGTGGGCTTGATGAATTGAAACGACTTAACGGCTTAACTGGTTCCCTAGCAATTGAAAGACTGCATTTCTTGAGAAATCCCAAGTTGGAATCTGAAGGTGCAAACTTAAAAGAGAAGCAGCATCTTCAATCATTGAGGTTATGTTGGGACAGAAGTATTGGTGGCAACCGTTCAGCAACTGATAACCAGGAATTGTCATTGGAAAGCCTCCAGCCGCATCCAAGCATCAAAGAACTGCATATTGATTGTTATGAAGGCTTAAAATTTCCTGCTTGGTTCTCAGCACTCACAAATCTTGTGGATCTATCTTTATTTTGTTGTTGTAATTGTAAAAACTTACCACAATTGAGTTTAATACCTTCCCTGAAGTATTTAAGGATCTACCGATTTCCTAAGTTGGAATACATTGATAGGAAAGATGATAATAGCTTCAGTGGTGCTAGAGGTCAAGAAAGAGGAGGAAGATCAACATTTTTTCCATCCCTAAAGAGTCTTGAGCTTAAAGAGTGTCCTGACCTGATGGGATGGTGGAAACAGGATGATGATAATGATGCAGTGGCTAAATCAATTACTGTGTTGCCACAATTTTCTTGTCTGTCTACATTGAAAATCTCTGGTTGCCCTCTATTGACTTGGATACCACTTTTCCCTTCTCTTGAAGAGACCCTGAGTTTGAGCAATGTCAGCTCAAAACTGTTGCGGCAGATAATGAACATGAGCATGATAACTTTGGCATCATCGTCACCGTCATTAGCAACCACTCTGTCTTTTCCATCTTCTTCTTTAAACTCAATTGTCCAGCCGCTCTCCAAGTTGAAATGTCTGAAACTGAGGCAGATTGATGAACTACAATCCCTACCAGAAGAATGGCTAAAAAATCTCATTTCTCTTAAGGATTTACGGATCAGACGTTGTGGACAATTGAGGCATCTGCCTCAGAACACTCAATGTCTCACTACTTTACGTATTAGAAACTGTCCCTTTTTAACAGAGAAATGCAGAAATAACAAGGGTGAAGATTGGCCTATCATTGAACGCATTCCAAATATAAAGATTGATGGCCGTAAAATTCAATGGGAAGGCCGTTATCGGTTAGATGATGAAGAGCTTTCGGAACATTGTTCAGGTATGTTTTTCCTGTTTATTCAAACTCTAGTCCGTTGAAATCTTAACCAAATTTTGTTTTCTCGTTTCCATTTTGCATTCCAACTTCGTTTAGGTATTGAATTCTAATCATAATCATTACTTGTGCAGATGATAGTATTCTCGATTAGCTGTTAAAGTGAGTGAGAAAGCTCTGTAGATGCCACTGTATCTGGACACTACTACTACAACAACTTGCTAGCTACAAACTGAGAATACTTTGTTTTAGAATACTAGTGTGTGTTTAATTTCCTTGTTGGTTTCTAATTTTCCGCAGTCAGTCAGTTGTTCCCTATTGCTTGGATGTTCATTTCATTTTGAGTGAGGCATCAATGTCTATTATGAAATATTGTCCATAGACGTAGTTTTGCTTTTTGGACCTAAGCTTCAAAGCACAATCCTATCAACTCTTTTGCCTTTTCTGTTCCCTTGATGTTACTATCTAGATCCGATTCTGTTCAATGCCTAAATTTATAAATAAAACAATTTCGTTTTACAAAAAATGATATCTTTGTTTTCTTTCTTAATTTTAAAAATAAAAATTTAGGTTGAGTCAACTTTCTCAAGTCCAATCAAGCCTCAAGCCGAGGTTGAACCCTAACAAATGTCTTAACCTGACTTTCGTCAACTCATTGTCATCCTTACATACGTGTAATTAGTAAATTCTATTTACATTCAATCTAATTAGTAATCTCTTTTTTTTGTAAATAAATATACTAACATCACTTATCTATCCTTTATCAATAATGAAAAGTCATTTAAGTTACTCCATAAAGTATTATTTATTATATTAAAATTTATAAATTTTTATTTATTAGGCTTTGTCTTCCTAATTTTATTTATCAGAATTTGATAATTTAATTTTATTTATTAGACTTCTTGAACTTAACTTCTATATTAACGAAGCATTTTGAGAAAAATTCAATTAAATTTACATATAACCAAAAATATTAAATTTTAACTTAAAGACTTGAATCAATATATTATAAATTATATTTTTATAAATAACTCATTTTATTCTTGTAATTATTTTTTAATATGAAATATTTATTTCACCAAAATAAATTAATTCAAATTAAATATCTAGTCAATTTATCCTCAACGCATGATTAATGGAAAATCAATTAATTCATTATATGAATCATTATTTATGAAATTCAAATCTATCTCTATTTATGACGAACCCAAACATGATATCAATAAAAATTATGAGCAGACTTAGAGAAAATTGAATCAAGTGTGAGTAAATTTATATATAATCAAATATATTATATTTTAACTTAAAATTTTGAGATAATAAATAAAAAATTTTAATTTTTTATATAGCTTCTTTTTTACTTATATTTTTAATATACGATAATTCTATTTACATTTTTTAAAATTTTCATTATCCATGATCAATTTTAGTACACAACAACAACAACAATAACACAGTAAAATTTCACTAAATGCGAAGTTTGAGGAGGTCTAATATACGCTGCCTGACTCCTAATTAATAAAGATGTTTCTAAATGATCCACAAGAAATATGAATACATAAATAAATCAAATAAAAATACATTAATATACATATATATACATGTAAAATTATAAAAAGAATACATAAATAAAAATAAAATAACATGAAAGTAATAATAAGTAGGAAAATAATAATAAGAAAACTAACAATATTAATAATAATATTCACGAAAATCATAATAAATAATTATTATGTAAAATCTTAATAATAAAAATATAAAAATAGTAATATTATGAATATTAATATTAATGATAGTAATACTAATCTTAAAAATCCTAAATTAGCTCCACTAGTACACTTCTCTGCAATGATTTGGTTCAATCTGAGACCAAGTTAAAAAAATTGCCCTTTGTTCGTTAAACACAAGCACAAAAAATCCACAGAGCCCCAACTTACCAACATGCGACAACAATTCAAAACGGAGTCCAGATTTTCTGTCCAGTTTTACTTTGTCTTATTCTGTCTTATAGAATCTCAGCCATTTATTTTGCGGGACCCACGCGGATCCCATGCGAGACCTACATAAATAAATAGCTGAGATTTATTGGACACAATAAGACACCATAATATTGGACAGAGGATCTGGACTCTCCAAAACGAGTCAAATGACCGACCCTTGAGAACAAGCATTCATCACGTGGGTTGGGATGAGTGGTATGACGTGTCCCGTACAGAGAATCTTGTTGTCCTCAGAAAAAGGACGTCGAGTATCATACGAAATTATCTGTTGTTCTTGTTACCGTGTTCTAATTTTGTAATATTAAAAATTATAAACAAATTTTTATAATTTTTAATTTATTAACTAATGTTTTTAAAATTTATACAAATCAAGTTAAATTGTTGCTTTTGTTAATATGACATGTACACAAAATATTAAGGACATTAAAAAAAATTATCGATCCAATTACTATTACTCTTATTAAAACATATAGACGATGTGCTCTAATTTTCCTTTCATCATTATCAACATATCTTTTTAAGTTGTCTAACATTACCAAAAAAACTTATACCCTAAAAAAGTCTTGCTCGTTCTCTCTCTCTCTCTAAGGGTGCAAGTTTAGTCATGTCTTCGTGCATGTTTTTGTATTGCTACTCAGCTCATTCTGTTTTCATTTATCGCTGGTTGTTTTCCTTGTTTAGTCAGAGAACCTGAGTTTCAACGTCTGTTCATCCATGAGAAAGAAGCCACTGAACTCGTGCTTAAGGCTTCGGATATAGAAGGGAGTTGTATCGATTATGACCTGAGTCTATTAGGTCAATTTTTGGGCGAACGAAATGTAAACTTTGAGGCCATGGAAAGGACTCTTCTCAATCTATGGCGTCCTATCAAAGACTGTTCGATCAAACCTTTCGGGGGGGAGGGGCTATACCTATTTCAGTTTTTTCATGTGGTTGATCTTCGGAAAATGTTGGCTGGAGGACCATGGAGTTTTAACAATTGTATTCTGTTGGTTCATCAAATGAGAGAGGGTGAGAATCCGGATGATGTTGAGTTTCGGTTTGCTGATTTTTGGGTTCGAGTGCATGATCTCCCGCCTGGCTTTGCTTCAGAATCTTTGGCAGTCAACCTGGGAAATATCATAGGTTCATTTCTGGAGTATGATACGGGAAAAACACGAAACTCCATTGTTCAATATATGCACTTTCAAGCTCGCATCAACATAGCTGATCCGCTTATGAGGACCAAGTGAATTCGTAAGGAGGGGGTGACTTTTTTGACGTCTCATTTAGTTATGAAAGGATACCTCTCTTATGCTATCTGTGCGGCATTGTTGGACGCAGTGAGTCTAGTTGTGTTAAACTTATTAAGCTGCCGGAGGAGGACATCAAAAGGGAGTGGCCGGAGGAGATCCGATCAGAGGTTCGTGATTAGCTTAGAATCCGTCCAAAACAGTGACAACGAGATCCCGCCTTTCACGCACATTTTGATAACAAGTCCACAAATCAAGGGAATCAATATCCGATCATGGCAAAATCAAAGCACAACAAAATAATGGATAATTATGGCTCTTATTATAGGAAATTTCAATTTGCCCCAGCTGTCGACTTACCTAAACCTATAAACCGTGTTGCTGAACCGGAAAGGTCTGGCACTGAATCGGAGTTTGCCGATGCCCATAAGGAAAAAGAAGACAACGTTATGATCGTTGATGAAGTCAAAAAACGACCCCGCGAATGTTCTTACATTGGCAGCAATCTCGATGGGATGAAAGACAGTAGATATTCATCTTTTTCGAATGCAACCTCTAGCCCTATTGAATTATTAACGGCCGGTCTTGTTCAGGAGACCCGCCGATCGCCATGAATTGTATTGCTTAGAACTGTCGGGGCTTGGGCAACCCGCGTGCAGTGAATGCTTTGAAAGACATTGTTAGAGTCAATAAGCCTCATTTTCTTTTTCTTAGTGAAACTCTTGTCAACTCTCGTAGGATGGAGGATTTACGTATTTTGTTGAAGTTTAATTGTTGTTTTTCTGTTGATCGGAATGGTCGTAGTGGGGGTCTTGCGCACCTTTGGAATAATAATAGTAATGCTAAGGTTTTGGGTTACTCGAGTAATCATATCGATATGGAAATTGTTCAGTCTAATGATTTCAAATGGAGATTCACTGGCTTTTATGGCTTCCCTGAATCTCACAGGAAGCGAAGTAGCTGGGAATTACTCAAGGCTCTTTCTCGTCGCTATACATTACCTTGGGTTTGCATGGGAGACTTCAATAATCTTCTTTCTATTAATGACAAATTTGGTGGCCGGGATTACCCTGTTTCGCTCATGGAAGGTTTTCGCTCATGTATTGTCGATTGTCAGTTGATCGAAGTCCCTCTTGTGGGCTTTGGCTTCACCTGGGAACGGGGTAGGGGTTCAGATTTTCTAGTCTTGGAACGATTGGATAGGGCTTTTGTCTCTGCGGATTGACTTACTTCCTTTCCTTTCCACAAACTTTATAATTTGGTAAGCTCATATTCCGATCATAATCCAATTAAACTCTCTGCAAGTGCTATGTTTCCTGTTAAAAGAGTCCGCCGATTTAAATTTGAGAATAAATGGTTGCTTAAACACGGTTTTATGGAGGTTGTGTCCTGCGCTTGGTCTCAGGACGGTACCGTTAGTGTATTGGACAAAATTTCTACATGTAGTGCGGCTTTAACTGATTGGCAGAACTTTCAGGACCATAATTTTAAATATCAGATTGCTCTTTTAAAGAAAAGAATTGTCGCTGTTCGTCATGCTAAAGTGGATGATGTGCTTCTTGTGAGGCTTAAAACTGAGCTCTCGACCTTCCTTGCTCAGGAGGCCGTTTATTGGAAACAAAGGTCTAAAATTTTTTGGCTTAAATATGGGGAAGCAAACTCTAGATTCTTTCACGCTCAGGATTCACGAAGAAAGTGGGTTAATCACATCGAGTTTTTGGAGAATGATCACGGAAATGTTGTGTCGGATATGGATACTATGTGCTCGATTGTGTTGGATTACTTTAATGGCCTTTTCGCAGCTCCCTTATCAGCGCCAAATAATGCAGAGTTTGATTGTATTTCCCCGGTGGTGACGGCAAGCGATAATCCTTCACTCTTAGCCCCCTTTACTGTGGAAGAGTTTAAAACGACCATTTTTGACCTGCACCCTGACAAAGCGCCTGGTCCTGACGGTATGAACCCAAATTTTTTCCAGAAATGCTGGGATACGGTGGGAGCTGACATTATCTCTCAAAGTTGCAGGTGGTTGGAGAATGGTGCTTTCCCTGACTCTCTGAACAACACTACTGTTGTCCTCATTCTGAAGAAAGATAAGCCTAGTAGTATGAAGGACTTAAGGCCTATCGCTCTCTGCAATGTGATTTATAAAATCATTGCCAAGGTCCTGGCCAACAGACTCAAGGTCCTTCTTCCTCAGATTATCTCCTCATTGCAGTCAGCATTTGTCCCAGGAAGACTAATATCCAATAATATTATGGTTGCTTTTGAGATTGTTCACTATATGAAGAATAAAGGGAGGGGTTTTAATGGTGATGTAGCGTTTAAGATCGATATCAGCAAGGCATATGACAGAGTTGACTGGGGTTATCTTGAATTTATTCTGATCAAACTGGGGTTTGATGTTCGGTGGGTTAAATGGATTATGCTTTGCGTCTCTACCGTTCAGTATTCGGTTGCGTTTAATGACCAAACCGTGGGCCCTATCATTCCTCATCGTGGTCTTAGACAGGGAGACCCACTCAGTCCCTACCTTTTCATTTTATGTGCTGAAGGGTTATCTACCCTCTTGAGGAAGGCTGAGGCGATATCCATGGTATCACCATTTGCAAAGGAGCGCCCAGTGTTTCGCATCTATTTTTCGCTGATGACAGCTTTTTCTTCTTTAAAGCTTCGTCGACGGAGTGTCATAACATTAAGCGGATCCTCGCTACGTATGAGAGAGCGTCGGGTCAAGCGATTAACTTTCAAAAATCGGGGGTCATGTTTAGCTCAAATACGAAGGAGGAGGCGAAGCAGGATGCGATTTTGATTTTGGGGGTTTCGAATCAAATTGATCATGGCCGGTATCTGGGTCTCCCCTCTCTAATTGGGAGAAATAAAAGACAAATATTTGTATTCCTAAAGGATCGACTCAGTAAACGCATTCACAGCTAGAAAAACCGTATGCTTTCCAAGACGGGTAAGGAGATTGTTCTCGAGACCATTGCTCAAGCTCTCCCTACGTTTTGTATGAGTGTCTTCCTCCTTCCTAAAGGTATTTGTGATGATTTACACAACATGATGAACTCTTATTGGTGGGGTTCTGTCTCAGGCAATCGATCTAAACTTCACTGGGCCAAATGGGAGAGGCTATGTACTCCGAAGAAACTGGGAGGTATGGGTTTTCGTGATTTACACTTTTAATCTTGCGATGCTTTGTAAGCAAGGTTGGCAATTTTTGGCTCACCCTACTTCGCTGCCAAATAAGTTGTTTAAAGCAAGGTATTTTTCGGATTGTAATTTTCTTCAGGCTAGAGAGGGTCGGAACCCTCGTTTCATTTGGAGGAGCATTTTCTCGGCTCAACTTTTATTGGGAAAAGGAGCTTGTTGGAGGGTGGGAGATGGAAACTCAATTTCTATTTTCAACGATCCCTGGTTGAATTGCGATGAGGGTTTCTTTGTGCGCTCTGCTCCGATGACCGATATGGAGAATATGAAGGTTAGTGATCTTCTCAATTCGGATAAATCGGGATGGGAATATTCTTTTGTCAATGGCATTTTAGCTCCAGCTGATGCTTTACAAGTCTTCAAAATTCCCATTTCACCGTCATCGCCTTTTAATTATTTCTGCTGGCATTTTACTAGGGACGGTGTGTATAGTGTTAAATCAGGGTATAGGATTGCTACTGGTCAGTTTTCTTCTATTTCTTCTCATATGGTTGATGGTCACTGGAATTCTCTCTGGAATGCTCAACTTTCCCCGAAAATTAAAGACTTTCTCTAGAGGTTATTGCGTGACTTTGTGCCTTACAAACAGAGACTGCTAGCTAGGGGTGTCACTCTTGATGTTTCTTGTAACAGATGCGGTCTGGTTGAATCTTTAGATCTTGTGTTGCTCACTTGTTCCTTTGCTAGAAGAGTATGGAATGCTGCGGGTATCACTCTACAAGGTGAGGACATTAAAAGCTGTATCTCCTCGGTGTTAGTTGGTAAGAATTCTGCTTTGGGCCATCAGATTTTTGTGATTTGTTGGAGTCTTTGGTTCGATCAAAATTTGTTGTGTTGGGAGCAGAGGGATACTCATCCGAATGCCATTATATCTTTTGCTGATGAGTTTCTTGCAAATTGGAAAGAGGCAACCTGTCCTTTTGGTCAGTTACAATTCAATGGTAACAGGCCTTCTTGTTGTCATTCTTGGAGTAAGCCTGATGTGGGATGGTTGAAATGTAATGTTGATGCTTCAGTCTCGACAAGAGAAAATAGATCGGGATTTGGGGTTGTCCTCAGAGACAATCATGGTCAGTTTGTAAAGGCTCTATCGGGCCACATTTCTTGTTGCATGGATGCTTTTCTTACTGAAGCCATTTCCATCAAAGAAGCTCTGGCTTGGCTTAAGAATCAATGCCTGGATAACATTATCATTGAGTCAGATTGTCTAGAAGCCATTAATCATATTAATAACTCATCCAGTAATTTGCTAGAGGTTGGTACAGTGTTGGTTGAATGTCTCTCTCTTAAGAGCAACCTCAACCATTTGTCCTTCAATTGGACTTCACGGAATGCTAATAAGGCTGCTCATATGTTAGTAAGGGTCGCTTTATTTCATGCAAACCGGTTTGAGTGGGATTCTATCCCAAGTAGTATTGTTTCTATTCTTCGTTGTGATTGTCCATCGCTTGTTATCAATTCAGAAGAGTTTCTAGGTCCGGGTGTTATAGGGTAAAGCCTATTGGATTTGGGTTTAGGTGCTTCTTGTTGGGACCTGATTTTTGGAACTGGACCCCAACCGAAAAAAACGGAAAAACTAAAAACAAAAGCCCAAAGAGAAAACGAAGGGCCAAAAGCGAAACGAATAGCAAAAGAACGGACGAGGAAGCGAAATGAAAGGCGAAAGAAATCAAATCGCTTCAATAAGGGGCACGAAAATCAAAAGGATCGAAAAGCCCAACTTTGGATCATAAACCAAAGAAATCGAAAGTGCGTGGACTCAAAGAAAGCGAAGGATCGCAAAGAAAACTGTAATCAAAGTCCAACATACTTTAGAAAAATCAACGTTGGAAAACTATAAGACGATCCCGACCTAATCCAATTCAAATTTTTTTCTTTTTTTTCATTCTTTAATCAAGCAAAATCAATTTCCCCTTTTGAATTCCTCAATTCTATAACCTTAATTCATTTTATCCCTTCATATGCAATCATATCTCATCATTTAACAATCTTATTTTTTTCTTTTCTTCTCATCAAATCTCACACACATGTCTATATACCATCAATTCATAAATAATTAGCACTTCTATATTTCCAGCTCAATCAACACAATTCATCGGACCTCCTGTCTGGAATCCCAGCATAAACAAACACAATTCTATACCTAAAACACTTCAATAAGTCTCAATCCATACTCAGAAGCATCGG
>JANITX010003094.1:0-10488 GCA_027564395.1 Erythroxylum ulei | reverse complement strand
TAAATAAAGGCATAGTGCCTTACTTGATTTTTATACTTAATAATTGTATATGATTTGTTTTGTGATTGGTGAGGAAAAGATTGGCCAATCGTGTGCTGGGCACAACTGATTATGATTAAGCGATCCCCGTACCCTTGACGCTAGTACATGAAAGTTGAGTCGTTGTATCGACACTTTTCTACGGGACTCGCGGGTGATTCCACACCTAGGGTCTGGACACCGATGAGGTCATCACCTAGGGTCATGATGCTCTTATCGAATGTAGTTCGGACTCACCGCGGATGAAATCGAGCCAACACCGAGTATCGGTGGGTGTGCACATTAGTTTGGCCGACTAATGATGTCACACATGATTGTTTTGGCTTATCCTGATATTGGTTTTCCTATCGAGATTTGATTGATACATATGATGTTCTTATGCTTTTGTGTACTGGAACTGGAATGAGTGAGTTAATAGGCTAGGCATATATGGTTCCTAACTAGTATACATTAAGTCATAGGTTAGGCCTAGATATTTTCTATGTGATATATATTCACTTCATAGGTTATCTACATTGTCTTGGAATGAATCGAATTATATTTGTGATATATTTTTTTCTTGCTCACTGAGTGGCTAGTGTACTCACCCCCCTCCGCTTTCCAACCTTGCAAGTTAATTTAGTGAGCTTGAAGCTCTGAGTGGATTATGCAGTCTTTTGACATTTTCGGGGTATACCGTACATGGGTAGTTTCCTATTTTGTACTTTTATTGTCTAGTGGCTCATGAACTGTGTTTATGTAGATATGCTTTATGATTTTGTGAGTTAACTTTTGGCTGCTTTATGTTTTATAAATGACTTAAAGTATGAATCTTTTGATATTGTTATTGAGATTGCCTTGAAAGGACATTAAAGTCCTGAAGTTGTGGTTAGATGTGAATATAGAAGTGTGTTTAAAAATGTTTGCAGCTTTTGGGATTTTTAAAATACAATAATTGTGCTACCCAAATTTTTCAAAAAAGAAAAGAAAAAGAAGAATAAATATTCAGTTAGCCTTGCATAGTCGGATTAAGGATACCGTGAGTGTCCTTAGCCCGATTATGCGGTGGTTGTCATGGACCCGATGTGGTACTCGGTCGTGACACACAACATCAAGAACATCCACCTCACTCGGCTCTTTCTCTCAACTTCGACCATCATCCACCAACTCTCTCTCATTTTTCATCGCTAACTCCATCATCATCACTTGCTGCCATGGATGCTTTTGGTGGGTTTCTAGTTGTTAGCTCTCCCGAAGCAATGCTTGGCTAAGCACCTTTTCCTCTTAAAGATGTAGTAATGGCTTGAGTTCAATGGGCTTTAAAGGGGAGTAGTTCCTTATGTTTAGCTACATTGTTATGAATTCCTTAGTTAGGGTTTATGCTTTGTAGTTGGATTTTCTTGATTATAGTTTAATCAAGTGTTGAAAAATTTATTATGTTATTGGGTTTGTTGATGTAGAACTTAGAGCTTGAATATATGAAGTTTCATATATGTCTTTTTGTGATTTTGCTGATTCTCTTTTATCTACCTAGTTATGTTTGATATTGAGATGATGCTTGATCCATATTGACCACTTGCATTAACTTACCCATTGCACACACTAAGATGCATTCAACAAGGTTTTAAGAAAGGGAGTTCATTGATTAAAACCTTGGACTTAAAGAGTTCTTTAAGGTTTATCATTTGAAAACTTAGTGATTTTCACTCCCACCAAGACTTATTTTGAACTATGATAGCCAAAGCTCATTTTTTAAGAGGATTTTCTCACATTTAATCATTGTTTGAATTTTCAATTTCTTTTTTCCAAAAATCCAAAAATACTTTTTACACACTTCTCTTACAATTAGCTCAATTTTGTTAGTTTTCTCAAAGAACCAAAACCCCCCTCCTAACCAATTTAGTTTGCATTTCATGACATTTAGGTTAACTTAGGTCCATTGCATTAGGTTCCAATTAAGTGAAACGAACCGAGATTGCACTTTATATTGCAATCCTTGGAATTAAATTTTTTATTCGACCTCCAAGGGTAAGAATAAAAGATAAAACGACGAATCATTAATCGAGAGATTACGTTTTCAGTACCTCAATTTTATTAAGGTTTATGATTTAGGGAATAGTGATTACAACACGAGAGCGACTAATCCACCCTTCGAAAGTCTAGGACCGACAACACATTAACAAAGAAGTGACTAAGTTAGCATTTAAGATGGGATAAATCCCCTTTCTAATGATTTGTTAGTCTTTCTTGTTTGAATTTCAATTGTCCATTGGTGGTGCTCAAATTTGATTTCTTGTATTAAGTTAGAATTCTCATTTCAATCACTCCATATTCGATTTTTTACTTTTCTGTTTAGTTTTTTTTTTCATTTTAATTGCATTTTTAGGCCATAGACAAATTAGGATTCAATTAGTTCATTAATTCCTCATGGTAACGTCACCTCATATACTATGCTACGACCTATGTGCTTGTAGAATATTGAGGGTTTTATAAGATTAAAACTTGCTCAAAAAGCTTTTGGCAACGTTATTGAGGAATTAGTTTAGGACTTTTTTAATTTTTTAATTTTAAGGCTTTTTGGTACCCAATGACAAAGAGTTTGTGCGTAAAGTAGAAGACACATCAATGTGGACATCACGAGGAAATAATGAGGAATCTAGAAAGTTAAATTCCAAGAAGAGATAGAAAGAACGATGATGAAGGAAATATATCATAAGGAGCAAAGGAGCCTTGTGAACTTCAATGAAGCATAATTTGGTCGAGCAAGTAATCATCCTTATTGAAACACTTACAATCTAGGGTGGTAGAAACACCCATATTTCTTTTGGTCTAACAAGCAAAAACTCAAATGGGAATTCATGGCTTGCCAAGATTTCAATAAGATGAGTCCAGCTTATGGGATTCCAAATTGGAAAAGATCATGGACATGCTCATAAACATGGAAGAGGCCTAGAACAGACTAGAAGGAAAGTTTAAGCAAGTAACGAAAGATCATGCCTCTTTTATTCATAACCTAAAGGTTCAAATGTGCTAGTTTTATAGGGAATTTTATAAGAGAAGTGTGGAAAAATTTCTAAGCAATATAGAAGTAAACCTAAGAGAACAATGTAAGACTTAGGAGTGGGAAAGAGCTAAAAGAATCGTTGAAAAGACAAGCTAAGACCCACTTTGTAGAAGATCAAGAGAAGAAGAAAAAGGATGAAGACAAGAATGAAGAACCTTCATACATTACTCCTCTACTTTACACACCAAAAACACCATTCCTACAAAGACATTAGAAGAACGAATTAGATGTACCATTTACAAAGTTCATGGAAAAGCTAAAGAAATGGAAAATTTACTTATCATTTGTGGAAGGGTTGAAACGCAGGCCCAAGTATGCAAAGTTCCTTAAAGACATATTATCTGCCAAATGGACTTGGGATGATAATCAAATGATAGCCATGACGAAAACCTCTAGCTCCTTAATTACCAACCATATACCCTCATAGTTGACAGATCTAAAAAGCTTTACAATACCCTGTGTAGTTGGTAATTTAAAGATTTCAAATTGTTTATACGACTTAGGCACAGTATAAACCTTATAACTTGGTCGATTTTAGGAAACTGGGGCTAAGAGATGTGAGGCAAACATCTATGCATATTCAATTGGAAGATTAGTTGATAAAGAAATCTTATGGCATGGTGGAGGATATACCTGTAAAAGAGGAAAAGTTTATCAATCATGTGGATTTTGTTATTCTAGGCTTTAAAGAGGATCGAAACTGTTTGCTAATTCTTAATATGCCATTTTTGACCATCGAATAAGCTTTGGTAGATGTCCTTCAAGACAACCTTATCCTTTGAATTGGAGATGAACAAGTGAAATTCAGCATGAATAAGGTATTAAAGAATCTGAAGGAGGGTAGCTCATTTATGAGAATTGATGAAGTCGAATCTTTAAAGGAGTGAGAGGAAAAAGAGCAGAAGACAATGAAGATTGAGTTTAAAGTATATAAGGAAGTCTCTGTTAAGCTAAAAAGGAAGAAAACAAAGAACAGAAGATACATGACATAGAGGTTGAAGAAGATACGAAAGTCTCTATTTATGAAATGAAAGAAGAAGAGGAGATGGGGGTGAATGAGGAAGAACAAGAAAAACTCACCCTCTTACAGGACAAACTGCTGGGTTCAATATAAGATTCAGGGAGTTTTGTTGTTCCCTATCTTATTAACAGTTTGTTAGTAAAAATGACATTACTGGACTTAATTGGTTTTCTTAACTTTATCAATATTTTCCTTCTGATTATCTTACAATTTCTAGCTTATTTATACGCTACGAAGCTGAAATTAGGCAACACTGGTGGAAGCAAGCCACTCATAATTGACACCAATTAAGTTTTAAAAGATGCAAGGTTACGTTAATGACCATAAACTAGTATGTTTGGTAGTTATATTGAAATTATTGTGTAGTTAGACTTGTTTTAAATTCCAAAAATAAGTTTTTAATGATTTCAAATGGTTTGGCTTGCTATTTCTCTTATTCTTTTTGAAACAATTATAAGAAAGAACATCAATCTATAGAGTCAAAAAATTTTGATTTTAGATGACAACACCATCACTACGTCAATCACCATGAGGGGTTTTATACTCTAACCCTTATTTCTTATTTCTTTTTGTGTTTTTCTTCTTACTATGTTTTATTTACCCACTTTTATATTTTGTTTGTTTTCCTCACATTGAAGAAAATGTGTTGTCCAAGTATGGGAAGGGTTGTGTGCATTGTATGTTTTTATTTTGGGTGTCAATTCTCCATATTATATGTTAGTTTTGTTTAGGTTTGAATGATGTGACTCGTGTGAATGTGTTAATGGCTAAGACTTAATAGAATCAGTTTAGCTTTAAACGTAGTCTTTTAGAATGCTAAGATTTATTAGCTTGTGAAATTAATGTCCTAGGTTTCTTTGGTTAAATATGCATGTTAATTAGGAAATGATGTTAGTTTGTTCACCCTAGGAATTTGACACATTCATTTATAATTTAGGTCAATCAAATAAGTAGCATTATTAGTATCTTTTCACGAGAATGATTAGCTAAAGAAATGAGGTAGGCAAGAAAATATATTTAAAAAAATGTTTCTTTTTATTTAATAAATAACTATTTTACTGACCCCTTTTGAAACAAATTGGTTTATGAATAGAACTAATAGCTAGTTAAGAATGTGATATAGTTGAGTAACTAGGGGACATTCATCACAAATGTTTGCCTTCGTGTAAAAAGGCTATAATGACATTCAAACTAAGTTGTTTAGTAAAAAGATGACCTAGTTGAGTAACCGAGGGACATTCGTCACAAATGTTTGCCTTCACGTCAAAAGGCTAGGTTCATGTTAATGAAAATTAATAAAAATAGTGTGTAGTTTAATAAATCCTACCTATCTTTGTGAATACCATGAGTTCTCATGAAAAGCTACTTAAAGATAGTTACAATTTTAATTGACTAACTAATTATCGATGCATGTGTGTGAGTGGTAAGAGTGAATGAATTTGACATTAAGTCTTGATCAGTATGTATATTTAGTCCGAAGTTCTTAAACACAAATTTCATAAGTTAATAGTAAGTTAGAACAACTTGAAGGATTTGGTTTGTAGTTAAATTTATTTTGTAAAGTTCAATGCCATTGTACCATTATTGCATATATGTATGTTGTTGTTTGATGTGCTTGTGTTTTGTTTCTTTTATTCTTTTTCTTGAGTACAAGAAAAAGTTCAAGTGTGGGGATATGATAGTTGTAGGTTACATGATGTTTTAATAGGTATTTTAGTATGTTTTTGGTTGTTAATTAATTGATTCATGCGTGTTTAGGTTTAAAATTATGTTAGTTAGTTAGATATTTATGTTTTGAGTGTTATGTGGGTTAGAGTATGCTATTGAGCTATAATTTTGTATGTTTAAGGTGCTTTGATGTGTTTGTTAGTGTTTGAGATTAGATATCAAAGAATGGAGAAGATTTGGAGGAAGCCCAGATGAAGGGTGCATGGAAGGAGATTAATCTTGATATAATTCGGTAGCCTTTAAACAAAATAGATATGCAAGGTTTTTGATACTTTTCTAGACCTCAAGGATCATTATTGCCCACACAACCTAGACAAAACAATAAACCAAGAAAATTGAAACAAAACAGTACACCACAATTGAGATTAATTGATAAGTAGAGTTAGGGGTTCATGGAACAACAAGAACATGAAGAAAACTCCTCAAAAAGCTCTCAAATTATCAAAATGTGTTCCTTAAAATAATGTCAAGGAAACTATTTATAATTGCCAAAATAACTCAAAATTGGGCCAACAACCTTGGCCTAAATAGGTAAAATAATAATTTCCGAATCGTCCTAAAAATAATAGAAAAATAACCCAAAGCAAAAGAGGTTAGGCAGTGTGCCTGGTCTAGGGTGCGCCTGGCTTGCTTGTGTGCCTCACGAGCTAGGGTGCCGGCATACGCACCTAATGTCTAGCCTACTGGGCACCGACGTATGCACCTAGGCCTAATGGGTGCTAGTGTACCTATCTAGCATATGCACCCGTCAAGGGCTGTTCGAGCCCAGAACTTGGCTAAAATTGGCAAACTGAAGTTGCAAGCGAGGATTTTGATTCTCCCGGAGTCCTTCATCAACCACGCGAGCCACGAATGAATTTAACATGGCCTTGAATCTTTTAAGTCTCGATTAGCACCGCATTGATCTCGGTATCTGTCGATATATCCGTCGTGTGTAGCCTTGCTCACATCAGCCCCTCCTTCGTCAAAAAGATTCACCCTCGAATCTACATCCATATCAAATGAAGACAAGTTAGCAACCTTAAAAGTAGTAGACACGTTGTACTAATTAGGCAATTCAATTTTATAAACATTATTGTTGATCCTTTCTAAGACTTGAAAAGGACCATCTCCTCGCGGATCAAGCTTAGACCCCCTATAGTTAGGAAACCTCTCTTTGTGAAGATGAAGCCAAACCCAATCGTCGGGTTCAGAGATCACCTCTTTGCATCCTCTATTGGCTTAGCGTGCATAAACCTTATTCTTGCACTCTATATGTTGCGTAGCCTTCTCGTGCAACTCTTGAACCAACTTAGCTTTCCTCTCTTCATCTAGGCTACTTAACTTAGGCAAAGGTAAAGGCACATGTCCAATACTGTTAAAGGGTTAAAGCCATAAACAATTTCAAAAGGAGAATAACCGATAGTAGAATGCACACTAAGATTATAAGCGATCTCAATAAACAGCAAGTAAACAGACCACATCTTCAAATTTTTTCCTATCACAGCATGCAACAAAGTCCCTAACGTTTGATTCACAACTTCTATTTTACCATCGGTTTATGGGTGAAAAGTAGTAGAAACCAACAACTTCGTACCTAATTTCCAAAACAAAACATGTCAAAAATGACTCAAAAACTTGGTGTCCCTATCCGAAACTATTGACCTAGGAATACCATGCAATCTCACAACATCTTTAAAGAACAAATCAGCAACATGCATGGCATCATCAATTTTTCATAAGCAATAAAGTGAGCCATCTTACTAAATCTATTCACAACAACAAAAATGCTATCTACACCCCTTTTTGTTTTTGACAACCCTATAACAAAGTCCATAGCAATATCCATCCAAAGATGACTGGGTACGGGTAAGGGCGTGTATAGGCTGTGAGGTTTAGTGGTCGATTTAGGTTACTTACAAGCAATGCAATAGGCACAAATGCGTTTTACATCCTTTCAAATTCCCAGCCAGTAAAAGTGCTCATGCAATATGTCCAAGGTCTTTGCGACACCAAAGTGCCCTATAAGTCCTCCATCGTGGGCTTCAAGCACAAATAATTCACTCAATGAACAATTAGGCATGCATAAACAATTCTTTCAATACAAATAACCATCATGCCTAAAGTATTTCTCAAAAGCACATATTCATAAGCAGCATAAACTCTAGCAAAGTCCACATCATTGGCATACAACTCCTTAAGATGCTCAAACCTTAAAAGTTTTGAAGTAAGAGTTCAGATTAAGGAATACCTTCGCGATAAAGCATTGGCAACCATATTATCCTTACCTTGCTTGTAGTGCAGCACGTATGGAAAGGTTTCCAAGAACCCCACCCAAGCTGTATGTCACTTGCTTAATTTACTTTGTCGTTTCAAGTGCTTAAGAGTCTCATGATCGGTTTTGATGACAAATTCCTTTGCGTGCAAATAATGCTTCCACGTTTCCAAAGCTAGCACCGCTTTATAAAGTTCTTTGTCATACGTTGGATAATTGAGTTATGCTCCACTCAATTTCTCACTGAAGTACACAATAGGCCTATTTCCTTCCTTAAGACATCACCTATACCGATCTCAGAGGCATCACATTCTACTTCAAAAGATTTATCAAAATTAAGCAAACATAGCACAGGTGCGGTACATAACTTTTGTTTCAACAAGTTAAATGCATGCTCTTGATCTTTTCCCCAACTAAAACCCTTCTCCTTTTTGACAAATTCGGTTAAAAGAGCAGCAATGGTGGAGAAGTCTTTCATAAACTGCCAGTAAAAGCTAGCTAAGCCATGAAAGCTCCTTACATCTGAAACACTCTTTAGTGTTGGTCAATCTCGAATGGCCTTCACCTTCTCCTCATCTACCTCAATCCCCTTCGAGCTCATAACAAACCCCAAGAATATTAACTTATCAATGTATAAAGTACACTTTTTAAGGTTTGTAAACAACTTCTCATGTCTCAAAGTATCAAGAACATAATGCACATGCTTCACATGATCATTCAAAGTAGTGTTATACATAAGTATATCATTAAAGTACACAATAAAAAATTTACCTAAGTAACCATGCAAGACATGGTTCATTAAACTTATGAAGGTATTCGGTGCATTAGATTAACCAAATGGCATAACAAACCACTCATACAAATTGTATTTAGTCTTAAACATAGTTTTCCATTCATCCCTAGGTTTCATGCAAATTTGATGATAACCACTTTTCAGATCAATCTTTGTAAAAACACATGCACCATGCAACTCATCCAACATATCATCAAGTCGAGGAATAATATGTCGATACATTACTGTGATCTTATTGACAGCTCGACAGTCTACACACATGCGCCAAGATCCATCCTTCTTCTACAACAGTAGAATCGGAACAATACAAGGACTAAGACTTTCACACACGTGCCCCTTTGCAAGCAATTCAACTACTTGTCGTTGAAGCTCCTTCGTTTCCTCTAGATTACTCCTATAAGCTGGCTTATTGAGAATTGATGCCCTTAGGACAAAGTCGATTTGATGCTCTATACCTCACAAAGGGGGCAGCCCTTTCGGCATCTCCTGTGTGAAAACATCCTCATATTCCTACAAGAGAGACTTAAAAACATTTGGCAAAGATTCATCAATAAGGTTAGTATCCGAAAGAAAACAACCCCTATGTCTAATCACAATCAATGCTTTCTTCGCTCCATATGCTCTCCTTAAGTCCTTTTCACACACTTACAATCTCACCTTCTTTTCTCTAGATTCTCTCTTGTTTTCCCTCCTGACACTTTTCTCTCCTCTATATGTCTCATTCTTTCTCTCGCCAATGAGTCATTACCTCTTTTATTTTCAGCTTCTTGTCCCTCTTTATTTTTTTGTTCCTCACTACTTGATCCCAATCTTCCTTTCAAGGCTTGAATTTGATCCAAGTAAATTTCTTGTGGAGACATTGGTTCAAGAATGAAATTCTGTCCCTTGAACTTGAACAAGTACTTGTTGGTGTATCCGTCATGGATAGCTCGACAATCAAATTGTCATGTTCTTCTAAGTAGAACGTGACCAAGTTGCATTGGTACCAGTTCACAAAGAACCTCGTCCTCATGCTTCCCAATGGAGAAAGATAGCAGCACTTATTTGGTCACGCTAACTTCCCCACTTTCGTTGAACCACTACAAGTGATACAATTCCCGATGCTTTAGAATTGTTAACCCCAATTTTCTAACCATATCCAAACTAGTAACATTGGTACAAATCCCTCCATCAATGATCAAACTACAAACTTTACCACCAACTAAACATCGTGTATGGAATAAGTTCTCTCATTGGTCTAACATTTCAGTCCTATGTCGAACATTAAGCACCCTCCCAACTATGAGAGTTTCACCTTTAACAGCCCATTACACACAAGTTTCATCTTCCTCTCCCTGCAAGATGCCATCTTTAAAACATTCCTCATCATCCTCGGATTCAATCAACCCATCAAACCTTAAAACCACAGCCCTCTTATTCGGACATTGGGAGGCAACGTGACTAGTTCCAAGGCATCAAAAGCATTTAATTGAAGAATGTTTGCTAGAAGAAGCTTGAGTGTTAGGAGTATTAGATGTACCTTTAGTTTCTGGAGGAGTTTGGTTCGGCCTCTTGGATTCTCGCCCCTTACCTTTCGGATTCTCCTTTTGTCTTGGCCAATTTGAATTCCA
>JANITX010003055.1:0-10489 GCA_027564395.1 Erythroxylum ulei | reverse complement strand
TGCACAACTTCAGTAGACATGTCAAGTACATAAAAATCAGCAGGGAACACTAAACCTTTCACCTGGACAAGAATGTCCTCTATGATGCCCACGAGATGCCTAAATGATCTATAAGCCAATTGTAAAACTACCGAAGTAGGTTTTATACTTTTTACTCCTAGGGCGTCATAGACAGATTTGGGCATCACATTGATAGTTGCCCCTAGATCCAACAACACTCTTCCAATAGTCACCTTGCCGATGATGCAAGGAATGGTGAACGATCCGGGGTCTTGACATTTGACTAGAATCTGGGGTTTGAACAAGGCAAACACATTGGAACTCACTTGTACTCTCTCATTCGACCTAAACTTTCTCTTATTCGTGCACAAATCCTTCAAGTATTTATAACAAACCAACTACTATCAATAATAATGATAATCATTCTTTCGTTCTAATCAACCATTATAATTATAATAATTATATTTATTTTCATTCCTTACTATATTCATTCTCATTTTTATTATTATTACCCCGTTTGAATCAATCGTCCCCTAAACTTTCTCCTTAAGCTGATGGTCCCTTTTGAATGATGAAAGTATTAACAATAACACTTATAAAAAGAGATGGCAATAGGACTCAAGCCTAGCTCGAACTATGTTGACCGAGATCAATAGATCAGGCCTTAGTTAACCAGATCTTGAGCTCTATTTTTTGAAAATATCAAGCCTCCTCAGGATCGAGCCCACCTCGACCAAAGGCCCTACAATTAACAGCAAAAACAATGTCATTTTGACATTTAAAAATTTTTAAAAATAATTTAGGTCAGGCCTAAGCTCGACCCAACCTTTACAGCAAAACAATGTTGTTTTAATATTTTAATTTTTTTTTAAAAATAATTTTGACTAGGTCGAGTCAAGCTCGAGCCCCTTACAACGCGGATCAGGCAAAGCTCGTCCATTACCATCACTACTTATAAATAGATTTATCATAAAATTATGGTGTATTGCAATTTTTAACATTACTAATCTATACTCATATCGGACTCATGCCCGATCCAACTCATTGTTATGCATAATTATAAATAGATTTATCAGAAGATCACGGTGTATCTGCAATTTTTAACCTTAATAATCTATCCTCATAATATGAAAAATCTATAGAAGATCTTTCGCAACTGGGGAGGGATGCAGAAGTATAACTGAAGAATATAATAAAGTGATATTTAGATAATAACTCTTAAATTACTCTTTTAACTTATTAGTCTTTGTCATCACATTAAGAACTTATGTTAATTAAAGTAGTATTAACTATTAAGTGCATTGGAAGTTGTGTTTAATAACCTCGTTTGTATGCTTATAAATAAGACAAATTCTATCCATTCATTAAACTTCAAATTTATTACTATCTAAAAACAATTTTTCAATCACATTTTAAATTTTAAATTTTATTTAGTCTTTAACTTTTTTTTTTATAATATTCTAATATCAATCAAACGTTTAAATTTAAATTTTTTTCTTATTTATTTAACTTCCCATTTAAATTTTAAAACATTAATATTTCTACACTTCTAGAGAAAATCAAACAGCAGGAAAACCGTGTTAACACCTTGTAACTGGGTACAATATCAGTATTCTTAAGTAGGAATATCCGAGGTACATTAGTCCCTATCGATGAGAATTTGCACATTTCTAAATTTGTTGGTGGCAAGAACTTGCTAGTTCAGCAACCCCTGAAGTCTCAACTTGGCCCTGGGACAATGGGATCTGCTCTGGACAAAAGCTTGCTTGTCCATCCCCAAATTCCTCTTCTTGTCAGGTATACTTGAATGCGGTTCAATATCTGACTATTTTCTTCCACACGCCTAAATGCGACAAAGAGTCCAAAGACTGCTGCTATGCCACCTGGTATTGAGAATATAAGAACGAAAGGTCCTGGAGGTATCTCTGAATTGGCTCCGTTACTGTCTGAAGAGGAGCAATTGGAAGATGATATCAAGTTTGCTTGTAATTGGCGCATTTCTCCATTTTCTATGACTTTAAGGATTGCCTCCGACATTTCAAAAGCCAGGGCTGAGCCTTTAGGGAACGCCTGAGGGTGAGAATGGGGAGTGAATGAGCGATCCAAAAAGCCTGGACTCGCAATGAAAAAAAAAAAAACTAAGTAGGGTAACTTACAAAACCAAAACCTCCAAGCTGGAAGGAATGTCCCGTTTTAGTGTAGCCTTCGCAGTGCTTCGCAAGGAAGACAGTCGCATGAGGCTCAACGAAGAAGGCAGCTTTAATTTCTCCTGTCTCAAAGGCTTCTGGGTAATCGTTTATTGAATTGATGCTCTTAATATTCTCTGGCTTGAAGTGCAACACATCGATCAGGTATCTTACTATAAAGGAGTTGCCATTACAACCTACACCTGCATTTGTGCTTTTGAGTGTTTCAACATCTGGCACAGATGGCTGCAGCCGGGAAATGGTCATCTTGGACGTCAAGCTCGCCGTAAAAGTTGATATTACAATCAGAATCACAAATTGCCATGGTCCAAGTACAAATCGAGCTATACCGCTTTTCAGTGACTCACCTGTTCATGACACACGAGCAAGAAAGTCAAATACCAAACCCACACCTTAATAATCAATTTTTTTTATTATATTCATGTAGCATCTTTGTTAGCTTACGGTGTGCGTTGAAAATTACGGTGACAGAAAACCATAGCATATCGCCAAACCCTTGAAAATCTGTGTTCTCTCTGCGTTCAATCAACCATACAACAAAACATACGAGCATATGCATTGATATAATTAGCAGCCACATATGTAGAGTAAAGACTTTCAACATCCATGTCAGATTGTACTTTTCATGCTTCAGGGTCACCACCATGACCAGTCCGGAATCTATGTACGGGTGAGAAAATTGAGCATACTGCAATCGGTCCGACATTATCTCTGTGTCTCCAACAGCTGCATCCAAGGCCTATTTTTAGCATTAGAAACAGATTCGTTTAAGGACATGTGGAAAGAATAGATGCTCTCAGAACTTGGAGAGGAACTCTGACCTTGTAAGAAACTTGCTTCACCATATCATCATATGTGCCATAGAACGGAACTAAGACATAAGGAAAATTATAAGGCAGGTGCTTTACAACAGCCTCGAACACATTAATTGAGAATCCAGTTACGTAAGTTCGATTGTTTCCCTGATCAAAAGTTACTCGCACGAACTGATCAAAAGCACCCTTTGCGGGGACTCCTATCTTCAAAGGTCTATCTGCATCACATGTCGCCCATCCTTTTGGAACATTTTTCATACCTCCAGGCCAATAAATTGGGCCGAGATCTACCAAGGATCCATTGCTTTTATCGTGTATCTCAGAGAAGCCGAATTCTGGTGACCAAAACGCCATCTTTCTGTAGCCATCACTGACGACATTAACGACCTCAAATGTGGGCAATTGCCACAATCTGTTGTTTTCGAATCTTATCTTGCCACTTAGACCATCTGAATTGCTGGATTGAATGATTCCAGATATATGTTTCCAGTTTGTATCGTTCTCTGATAGCTCCATTGCCTGAGCAATAGCCCAAGTTGCATCATAAGCACGAAGTGCAAAAATACTAAGATTAGAATACTCTTCTTCCTCTGGGTACTCTGATCCATACTTCCTTAGAAATCTAAATTTGAACTGTTTAAATAGGTGATTCGTGTCGTTAAAATGAGTTCTGAAACCAATTACGCCTTCCATGTTGCCGAGGACAGAAGAATCAACAGAGCCAAGACAGCTAGCAATATCATCTGCAACAATCCATACATAACCTTTCTCCATCATCCCCATCTGCTTTGCCTTCTCAAACATCATGATAGCCAACTTTAAGGAGGATTTCACGATTACGAAAACCCTATTACTCCTGCTCTTCAAGTTGTTAAGCTGTAGTTCGATGACTGATTCAGGGTTTGTCAGAGAAGACAAGGAAGGAAGTGCCAAGTGGTACTCAATCTCTGAGTCTATATCCTTCAGTTTGTCAGAAAGAAGGGTCACAATCCCAGAATCAGAGGACAACCCATTGTCGTGTTCATAGACTGCTGTCACTTTTCGCCACCTGAAATGACTTACAATGGCTGCTATACATTGCAAGTGGAGGGTAATGTGACTACTCATTTGGAGGAAATTCGGCAACTGCTTTCCCATCAATGGGGGGATTATGGCAGGTGAAGTTAAGGATATGATTGTAATGTCTTTGATGTTTTTGTTAATCTCCGAGAATATAGCAGCTTCTTGAGCATGCATTGTCCCGACAATGGCTTGCACTTTTTTGCTGTCAATGAGCTCAATTGCTGCAGGTAGCCGAGTTACCGAAAGAATCAGGAACTAACAACAAATAGCCCTTTAAATCCAAAGTCCAATTAGCAGCAGTACCTGTTCTTGCTTAATTTTAAGTTTCGTTTTTTCTATATGTCTCTGCAAACAAAATTGTATTGGTTTATGCCTAATAAATCCACAAATAAAAGTCAACAACAAAGAAAGTTTCAAACAAATGGGATTGGTCTAGAAGCCATGGAAATGGATGGCCCCTTGTACGTGAAAACTTACTGCATCAGTTTCGACTCTACACTTGGTAGAATAATTTCTGAATCAAACTTCCTTTTCTATACATGATGACAGAAGAAAATTTCAGGATACAATATAAGCCTAGTCCAGACTACCAGGCTCAGGTAACCATAGTCGTTTTTTAACTTTCCCCGAGCTACTAGTCTCAGAACAGAAATGACCAAATAGTGCGAAAATACTTCCTAAAAGTTACAGCTCAAGAAGCTGTCAGGACTTTACTACATTGGTTCAGAAACGCTTGACTAGTCAAATGCCGACACATCATGTCCTACGACCCAAATTGGAAAGTATAAAACTGCTTGTTATAACTTTCTGCTACATTTCAAGACTATTTAGCATGAAAAAAAAAATTCAAATGAGTTTAATTTTGAAGCAAACGGACTCAGGCAGTGGAGTTTATTAAGTTGTGAATATGAGTTCTTTCATTTCAAGTTGAAGAAGACACAGAAATCTTACCAGCTGAGCTCCCACGCGAAAATATAAGCTCCAACCCCAGCTTCTTAGAGTGACAGAAATCTGCCAGAGCCATTTCCATGGCTACTTTCTGCTCCTTCCCAACACGCCAAGTATCGTCAAAAACACCACCAATGGTGCCTATAACTCGGAGACTCAACGAGCAGTTGTTCCCTCCTCCATTGGCCGTAGCTTTTGATCCCAAGAACAGCAGGAAAGTAAAGAAAAAGGAAAGGAAACGACACATTTTTTCGCTGTCTCGCCCCCAAGTCTTTGGTTTTGCAGAGCGAAATAGTTGACCCTTACATTGCAAGAAAAAACCAGAGCAATGTTATGCTTTATACACAAAGGTCTTCAACGTTATAGTTATTCCTCCGAAAAAACAAGAGGTTGGAATCTTCATCTAATTTAATGAGGATTCTTGGTTTCTTCTGATTCTCGGTTTCTTCTGGGTATGCACAATTCAGGGCTGGCATGAGTTATGACTTTTTTCGAGTATTCAATAGCAAAGCAACTTGTAAATAAAATCCAACTTGTGAAACTAAAGATAGTTGACTAATCCTCTCAGCTACATTGAAATTGCTTAAGAACGGAGACTCTAATAAATAGGATTTCTCAAGTTTCAAACCAGAAAAAAAGAAAAGAAATGAAAAGAGGTAGTTGACTACAAAATTAATATTTTTTGCTGTCCTTAGTTAAAAAATTAATAATTTAAATAATATTTAGTAGTTTTATAAATTTGGGTTAATTAAAAAATAAGAAACTTTACTAACTTAAAAAAATAGTAATTAAATAATCAAATTTTTAAAAATTTTCAATTCTAACATGTTGTTAATATTTTTAATAACATTATTGATATAACTTGTCAGATAAGATAAAAATCTTAAACATTTATACATGTCAAATTTAATATTAAGTTTAACTAAATTACGTCGTTTTGGGATTAAAATCTCTAAATCAAACTCTGTCATGCCAGTATAAGACAACAACGATACTTTATTACGCTAGTGCAAGACCACAATAATATAATTTTTAACCATTTGAAAGGAATCTTAAATTTTCACCCTAGATTCTCTTTTTTTTTTTTTTGGTGAGATCGAATTGATTTAGGTTTTTTAAATCTAGTAATTTAAGCAACGAGTTTGCTTTAAAGATTTCAACATCAAAACAACAAAGTTTAGTTAAACTTAATTAACTTTAATGTGTACAAGTGTTTAGGTTTTTTATTTTGAATGGCAAGTTACGTTAGTAACGTTAATGGAAATGCTATCGTCAGGTTAAAATTGAAAATTTTGAAGATTTAAATATTGAATTATTAATTTTTTAAATTTGAGTTATAATTATAAAATTGGGTTAAGTTTCTATAAATATTAAGAAATAAAGTGAGAGAAAGAATAGATTTAAAAAAACAGTTTATTTGTTGTATTTAACTCTTTAATCATATGAATTAAACACTTGAAGCCCGTCATGATGGTACTGAGGCCCAGACTCTTAACAGGATTGCCTTTTTATCTTGTTACCATTTCCATGCGCTGCCTCCTCTCCCTACAACAAACACCTGAGTCTCTGCAAGTCCTTTGGCCATGGTAACCATTCAATTACACCAAACCAACTAACTAGCTTGTAGAAGCAAGAGCAATACAGGAGGGGCTAGCTAGGTTTTTATTGGGACATGGCATTGCCAATCACTACTTCACTTTCTCTTCCATCTTTACAAGGCCACTCCAACCCTATCTATCTCTGTTCGCCCAGAGTCGTTTCTTTCCGATTTTTCTCAAGGTCGTTGCGAGTATGTGCGCTTAAGACGGAATCCGACGGGTCGGACTTGCTGAGGAGACCGGTTGTACCGTCGGCGAATGGCGTGGAAGAGAATGAAGAGCACAGGGAGGAGGCGGATTGGGAGGACCAGATTCTAGAAGACACTGTTCCCCTTGTTGGCTTTGTTAGAATGATTCTTCATTCCGGCAAGTAAGTGATTTAACTGAGTAATCAGAGAAATGATAATTAAAATTTGGTTATTAAGCTTATTGTTTTCATTTTAGGTATGAGAATGGCGATAGATTAAGTGCTGAGCACCAGCAGATCATAGTGGACAGGTTACTTCCGCACCATCCGGAATATGACAAGAAAATTGGATGCGGGATTGATTACATTACGGTATTCCCTCCCTCATTTACTTCTCTTAATTGCTTGTGTTTGCAATAGAATGTGTTTTTCTTCTGTATGATGGATGTATTGACTAGCAAGTATTGGTACGTGTAATTTGGGTTTGGTTTAGGTTAATTCTTGTTCACTATCTGTTATTTTAGGCAAACCCATTTGATCAAGTTTTTATTGTGGGTATTATCATCAAAAAGAAGAAATCTTTGATTTTGGGATTTGATTAACTATGGGTAGGATCGAAGTAGCAACGCTCCAGAATGGAATTCAAGTGCTGGTGCTGTGTCTGTTAGCAAGCAATATACCATGCAATGCTAACCGTTATGGAAACTTGAATTTGATTTTTCTGGAGAATAACAATTCCTATCATTTTTACATTTTGATGTACTGATGTCCTGTGTTTAATTAAATGATCATACACAGTCTCTCGCGCCTGTGGCCTTGATCTCCAGTGTACTTTAATGTCCATTATTTACTAAACAGGCGATTGCTTACTTAGCTTGTCTAGGAAGATCATTTGGCAAGTCATTTTTGCCTTTGTGTCGTCTTTGGTTGTGCAATGTTTGTTCTGCTTATTATTATATCTAAATGATGGTTAGTTCTTGGTTGCGATTGCAGGTTGATCATCACCCTGATTTTGAATCCTCACGATGCTTGTTCATTGTTAGAAGAGATGGAGAAATGGTTGATTTTTCTTATTGGAAATGTATAAAGGGAATGATCAGGAAGAACTATCCACTATATGCAGACAGTTTCATCCTTAGACACTTTCGGCGGCGCAGGCGTAATGGGTGAATTGGATGAAGGTACTGAACCCAGATGGTCAACCTCCTTTATAATTGTATGCTCAGTTTTAATATTTCCCCCTCATTATAGCTGTCTAAAATATATTGATGTCTGTCCTAAAAGCATATTATTTGTAGTCATCAGGAAACATAGATTACTTGGTGAGTTTGTTCTGAAACTTAGATATACTGGCTGATGCAGTTTCCTACACATTTGGATTTCAACTATGGTGCTTCATGTTGCAAGTTAAAACCTGAGTACAACTTGTTTTACTAATTTCTTAAGATGAGAGCGAGGGAGCTTGTGATGGTCATCCATGCTGAGAGTTTGTAAAGTGATACTCATTTTTTAGATTTTCAATTTTTCGTGATTTGTCCCCATAGCCGTACGTCTTAAACTGAGTAAATTGCCACGCCACTGGTCTCAAGATTATCTAGTGTTCATATTGAACTTGGCATTGATGCTTCAAGATCCAAATGTTTATCAATTGGACCATCTTAGACCTTTTAACCGTTGATAGAAATAGATCAATTTTTCCAGCAAAAAGTTGGTTAAGACTCGTCAGAACTGATTCAGAATACCAATAAAGTGGGACAGTGGGTGACCTAATCACCTGTTTCATTATTCTGTTCTATAAAAATCTATTCATTCAATAAATGGAGCTCACAAAAATTGGACGTTTGAGGTTGCACCGGAACAGAGGGCGTACCAATCTTGCGTGGTTTAAGTTGGATTGAGCAAATAATATTAAATCAGTTTCTAGACAGTGCAAAGCTTTACTGCCATACGTTCAATTCTCAAACTTTCACGCCGCCACTGGGAATAATACAAAATTCTTCACCAAGGAAGCATGTACAAAGAAATAGCAAATAGAGGACGTGTTAGCTTCTCCTAGATCCTTACAAACAAATGAAGGCTGTACGAAGCTCGTTTTGTAGGGACGTGAAACGGTATCGTGGGTGGGCTTAGTGGTTGAACAAGGTGCAGAGCAAATCAAACCCAATTCCCTGTTTCCATGGTTGGACACGTTTTCTGCAATTCCATGTACTCTCCCCTCCCCACTCTTAAAAGTTTAAATTTTGAAAGCAACATCTCCTGCGGATTGAGTTGGGTTAGACGTGTCATTGAGTTGGGTCAATCATTCTATTTAATATAATTTGATTTAAATTATATTATTTTTATTTTAAATTTCTTAAAATTTTAAATTAAACAATATATTTTAAATAATTAAATTAAAATAACGTTAGTAAAAAAAATTTGGACTACAACTTCTTTTAAATAAAAAAATTCAGAATTTAAAAAAGATTTTAAAAAGGAATCTCCTTCTTTGCATAAATTAGAAAATTCAGAATTAAGACCTCTAATATTAAAGGACCTCAGAAATCTTATTTCTTCTTACGTGAATGACCCCTTTCAAGAAGAGTTTGAACATATTCATCTCTTAGTGTTGTTCATCAGATGTATGATTGCCTATATCTTAATGGACATTCAAATTTATGTTTTTAATTTTTAAAAAATATATTCAGATCTCTTTTAGCTGAATGTCCTTATACTACCACCTGTCTCAACCATAGAAGGAGATACATGGGGTCCAGTGGTGCATTAGGCCTCCCAAAATTTATAAAAATTAATTAAATATATATATATACACACACACACACACAAAAAGGTAGAGTTATTTAGAGTTCAGTGATGTACTGAGCCCCCCAAGATTTATAAACTTAAATATTTGGGCCCTCTTATTTTAAATTTCTGGCTTCGTCACTGGTCTCAACCAAGACACCAACCTCACCGGAAGAAATGACATAAATGGTCAGTAGGATATCCTGTAAATTCCCTTCATGAGACCGTCCTATAAAAGTAAACAGTCATTTTTTATCATATTTTATTAAATCCTACAAAAGTAAACAGTCATTTTTTTATCATATTTTATTAAATCCTATCCATATATTTATACAGTGCTCACATAAATATATGATTAAAAATAATTGTTCATTTAATCAATTTTTATTATATTTTATTAAATCTTATCCACATATTTATATAGAGCTCAGTAAATATATGATTAAAAATAATCGGCGCAAAGTTGAAACATCTTTAATGGCACAAGGATCTGGTGTCAATATAAAATATGGAGTGAACTTTAGGGAAGAAAATCATCTGTGCCGTTTGCCCAATTCCAAATCAGTGTCAAACAATATCATCCACAAAACTCATTTATTTATTGCAAGGTTTTTGGAAGAGTTTTTTTTGGTCAAGCCACCCGGTATCCGGTTATTGAGTTGGAGCACGCTGTTTCTGTTAAGTGTTTTTAATCCGGTGTCATTTAATCTAGTCTACATATAAACCTTATATAATTGAAGTCCGATCCTCAATTCTCTTACAGCCTGTTTGGAAACTTTCGAATTGAATTCATTAACGAATTGAATTCAACTACATTAATGAGATTAAATTGAATTCAATTTACACTGTTTGGAACAAATCCAGTAATATTAGAATTGAATTCAATTA
>JANITX010003024.1:0-10491 GCA_027564395.1 Erythroxylum ulei | reverse complement strand
ATTAAAAATAATTTATCTTTAAGTTTTGTTTAATATAAAATTATTATATGTGATAAAAATATAATTACATTAATATTAATAATTAAATAGAATTTTGTTTTTATTTAAAAAAACTGAATATGAAAGTTGAAAGCTATAACAAAAAAATAAAAATAGAATCAATTGACCGTTTATGTTCGGAGTTAAATCAAACGAGCAATGATTTATTTTCTTTTTTAATTTTATGTCAAGAAAAGGTACATTCCATGTACCCACATTTTTTGTCTCTATAAAAAGACTGTAAACGCAATCAATTGCCGCTGCATACCACTAACTCCGTTACTAAAGAAAAAATGGAGAAAATGATATGTTTTGAGAAAAAATGGCAGGTGCTTTTCTTTCATTACTAAAGAAAATGATAGGTAACTAAAGTGGGATCGTTCATTACTAAAGAAAATGATAGGTAACCAAAGCGGGGGAGAAAAGTGTCAGAGAAGGATTCTAAAAACTTTTGCTGGGATCTTACAGAACCAAAGTTAAAGCTCGCGGCAGTCCAGTACAGCACATCGCGGGTATTCTTGTATGGACAAATTTTTTATTTCTGTCATCTGTGGCATATTTTAGGAGGGTTTTAATTATGAGAAGACACTTTTAAGTCATTTACATCCAGACTAATTTTTGCTCTAGTCGAATAGGTCTCTTATAGGAAGCAAAACTCTGATATTAAATTTTAAACGACTACATACATAAGGACGGTTCGAATCTGCGATCTCACTTAAGTTGTACAACCAAATTTAAATAGCCATGGAATGGACCTAGAAGCGACAATTTCCGTGATTTAAACAGTTTAAGAAAAGCATGGCTTTGAGTCAGAATCCACGTAGTAATACATAGGCCAAGCTACATGTCTGCAGGTAAGGACCGGTTGGATGAAAAATTTACTGAAATATGTATTAACTATCATATTTGACTCTCCAATCATCTGAGTGAAAGTAATAAAGAGGCACATACATACTCATGACCACCAAGAGCGTGAGCATGTGCAACTCTTGGAATAAGCTGAACAGCTCGCTGGAAACATTTCAAAGCAGTTTCATGATTTTCTGTAAACTGTAGCAATTTCCCAGGACGCACCTGCATGTCCACCAGATATTAGATAGTGAAACAAAAATAGGCAAAGAATAGCTAAAGCGCTAAATACAACTACATCAATCTGAATCTGTAGCCCTTGCATTCGTGTATGGAAAACGATCCGTTCATCCTCCAAATAAAGGACAAAAGATCATACCGCATCTGTATGAGGAAATGCTTAGATCTCAAGTACAAAGAATACAATCGTGGAATGGTTAAAATCATGAACAATTCCTGTGTTCTAGAATCAAGGAACTAGCAAACCAGCAAATAGATGATGAAGGTCCATTTTTAAGTGTTGAACAATAATGTAACTTTTTGGTAAATACGAAGAAGAGTAACCGCAAACAACAAAAGAATCGTAACAATAGTCTAATCAAAGACCATATGTTGCCAAGCCACTTGCATACATCTAATTAGTGTGGCTGACCAAACTTAAATGGATATAAAATCAACAAGCAATAAAGTCTGCACATAAAAATTAAAATGCTATGGAAGTGACAATAACCAACTAGTCAAAGCTGAATAAAAATGTATAGAAAAATAGCAAGGAAAAATGTGTTGTCATATTTAGTGAAAAGTTAGATAAAGTTACCAAGATTGGGGAGATAAGCAATCGGCTGTTATCGGTTCTTGCTTAAGGGCTCAACTACATATCTTCTTTTAAACGCTGCAAAAAACATTTAAAAGTTACTTTCAGGAATAAAGAAAATGTGTTTTCAATACTTGATTTGTCATCACCAGGTACTACAACTCCAAAAAATGTTCTGATTATGCAATTGCAGTTCAAACAAAATTATCTGAATATTTTTCAAAGGTTTAACTGAATAGAAGGCATCATTTTATAGTGCGAATCTCTTATGGTGATAGTGTCACAAACTGCACACAATTATACAACAAATGAAAATAATAACACAACCTCCTGGGATTCAGAATACGCACATATAAAAGTGTTGAATATATATCCAGTCCTTCCAGACTTAAGGTGACAACTTGTGAGCAAAATTGAAGGCACGATCAGCTTCTAAATATTCAAGCAATTGGAAGTATGCTTTTCCAGCCTGTAGTAAACATGTTAACCAATCATTGACATGCTATGTAATATGCCAGTATAATGCATGGGAATTACAAAAAACAAATATCATGACATAACCTGAACAGATATACAACATTATATGATGAAGGTATTGTTTTGGATTATTAAGAAACTAAGTACCACTTGGTCTTCCCGAGGCAATAAATTCAATCAAGTAGTTCAGACAGCTTTCCCAAATAAGTAACCTTTGTTTAAAAACACAGCCAGAATTTAGAAAAAGAAATGATTACAACAAACAGATTTTTAACACATCAATTCTAAAATGAACATAGTTGGATGTTATAGTCATTAAACAACCAGAATCCGAGTTGGCTGCCAAAGTAATACCTTCGAAAGTAACAACAGTAGAAAGAATGAGAAATAGTTTATGAATGTCGTTGGTTTATATATTTACTATTAGTTATTGCCATATGTAGCAGAATAGTTATTATGTTTGAGTAAGTTATTGTGCGTTTAAATTTAAAACTGCTACTTTTTAGAAGGGTTAACTTTTTGCAGCTCTATCTGGAATCCTTAAAGGCAGTTTGAGACAACAATAAGAAGTTAAGGGTCCTATTTGGCAATCACCTGATTGCATTTAGCCGTTAGCTGATAACTAATTATATCAGCTGATTTAACCAGCAGATTGCATTAGCTGTTTGATAAAATTAGCTGTTTAGTATTAGCTATTTATGTGTAAAATGGCTTATGAGGATATAGCTTTAAACAAAAAATTATAAGGATATGAATATTATATATTTTAGTATTTAGATATTTAATTCTACAAAAAATTAAGATTATAACTCTAATAAAAAATATAGAACATATAATAATAATAATAATAATAATAATAATAACAACAACAACAACAACAACAACAACAACAATAACAATAAGAATAATAACAATAATAACAATTTAAATAGAGCAAAAGAAATGAATATCATCATTTCAAGCAAAGGTTTATAACAATTTAAGAACGACGTCTAACTGCCATTAAATTAGAAGTAATATTATTACGAATAGTTGTCATCTCTCAAGTTTTCTGTTTTTCAACGCCTTCTTACGTAGAGTTAACTTCAACATCTTGAAATATATCTGGAGGTATAAATTTAGGATCTTGATCGATGACATTAAAAGACAGGTCTCCAATTGTACTTCTTCTAATATAGTTTTTGCAAACCAAAAACTGTGTCAAATATCCTTCTCTTTCCAGATAGTCTTTGTCAACCAAGTAATATAAAGAGTAGCTACTTTCTACAAACAATTATAATATACTTCGGTTGACACAGTTTTACTGCAGCAAATCCATATAAACCTTAACTACTATTAGACTTTATTTAATGAAACTAAATCTATCTCAGATTTAATTCATTAATCCAGATTACATTCATTAAATCTGATGTTGCAGGCACTGATGTTCTGTTAAATCAATTACAACTAGAACCATCAATGATAAGAAGAAAATTAATAATAATAAATAAAATTAATATTAATAAGAATAATAGTATCTAACATGCACAAGATGGTTTGAATGTAACATATAGGAGTTGAAAATCTGGAAAAGTGAAAGAAGAATTCCTAGAGTATGCTAGTTGTAACGTTTCCACTAGATATGCATCTGTATTTTAGCCATATCTTGATTTGTAGACAACTCCTATATGTTTCATCTAATATCCCTTTACATATATACTGCTATGTACTGCTATATATTACTATATATATCCCTTTCCTGATGCTTGAGACAGTGTGCATACCCAGAATAGGTAAAGACAAGGTATGTCTTCTTTAGCTATTCCCCAAGGTTTGGGAATAATTAAACCCGAGAATAACTATTCTAACTCTTTTTTTCTATCTAAACACAAAATAGGTAATTATTAGGAATATACTAAGAAAAGACTAATTATTTCATTGAGCCAAACATGTTGTAAGTTCCTTTTGATTCAAAACAACTCAATCAATAGTTTAAAACAAAAGAAATGAGAACGAAGAGCAACCAAGAACCAAGGGCAGAATAGTTATTAATTAGTTGTTTGGTCCAAAACGCTCCACATCTAGAGCTTTTTACAAAATAGCTGGTTGATTCAACCCAACCAGCTAATAACCAAACAACAAAACAACTTTTTAATATAGTCAAACCTCTAATTTAGGTCAACCAGTTGAAAAATAGTATATCAACTATTTATTAAACGACCCAAAGTTGTATTTTAGAAAAGCTTTTGATTACCTTTACTCTTGGAGATTGTTGGGTTCTCTCTAACGAGCCCAAGTTATCATATTGTAAAAATAGGTAATAAAGGAAGGAAAACTAAAAAATCTGGTAAACTATAGCCATACTTCAGTCATCTTAAGTCTATAAAGGAATATGACTGTATAGCACTAGTAGCATAATGACAAGAATTGGCTAACCGTTTGGACGAATTATCTAAAGATTTGTCTATTGAGAAATTGGAGGGAAAGGCTTAAAGAGAGGGAAGTGTCATTAGAGGGTTCCTGAGGTTAGAGAGGGACAAATTAGCCACTAAGTTGGATGCTTTAAAGAAACAATGTAACCTGCACTTTGGGCGTTCTATTCGAAGAAATAAATTAGGAGAATTGGTTAAGCATAAGTAGATCAGTTCAGTAGAAGATTATCAATACTAGTTTGAATAGTTGTCAACTAGGGCCAGTTCATTGACGATGGAGCAAGAAGTTTAGATTTTCCTAAGTGGGTTGCAGGAATATGTTGTTGTCAAAGTGGAGTTACACCAACCACCATATTTAACTAGTACGATGAGCCTTACTTGGTTGTTTGAAAAGAAAGGTAATTGGAACAAAGGAGAGTCTTTCAATGTAAAACTAACAGGTTTTGTTTAATCGCTCTCTCCCTTTATGAAGCAACTTAGTCAAGCTGAAATTGAAGATAGAAGGGTGGAAAGTCTTTGTTAAAATTGTGATGAAAGGTTTGTACCATGCCACCGTTGCAAGAAACTATTCTGGTTAGAAGTTATGGAAGACTACCATATTCATAATAAAGACGAAGAATAAAGGGACAATGTCGAAGCATCATAAATCTCAATTCATGCAATCACTAGATCACAATCTTCTCAAACCATGCATATTAGTAGATCTTTGAAAGGGAACTCATTGTAAATATTGATTGATTCTGGAAGTACTCAAAGTTTCTTGGATGTAGTTTTGGCCAAAAAATTGAACTAAAGAAGAGACGCGGGTGATGGTGGCCAATAAGGAGTTTGTCCCTTGTGAAAGATTTTGTCATAATGTTCCTCTCCTCATGGGTGATACTCTTTTTTACATTGATTTGCTTTTATTGTCTCTTACTCGACTGGATGCAATTATGGGGTTTAATTGGATAAAAACTTTGCGGTTTATCACATGAGACTTTAATCTGATGAAGATGAGTTTTAGCAAAAGTGGGCAACTTATAAAGTTACAAGGAATGAGGGAATCTAGGCCCACTTCCCCAAAAATTTTATCAACTAATATCTTATCTATGACAGGGATTTTGATTTATAGAGAATTTTATCATAATTTTATAGCATCTTTGAAGAACCTAAAGAGTTACCATTGTCTTGTACCTATGATCATCACAACTTGTTAGAACTGGGGTCTTCACCAATGACTATTTGTCCATACATGTATCCTTACCTTCAAAAAGATGAAATTGAAAAGCAGTGTCAACAGATGTTAGATAGAGGATTGATTCAATGCAGTTAATCTCCTTTCTCTTCTTTTATGCTATTATTACAAAGGCTGATGGTACTTGGCATTTTTGTGTGGATTATTATGTTTTAAATGCCAAGATAGTTAAGAATACATTTCCCATTCTAATCATTAAAGAGTTGCCTGAAGAACTTCATGGGGCCAAATTCTTTACAAAGACGGATTTACATTTTGGTTACCATCAAGTTCGAATGTTCCCTGCTGATGTGGAGAATATAAATTTTTACACTCACCATAGGCATTTTGAGTTTCTAGTATGCCCTTCGAGTTAATAAAGGCATCCTCCACATTTCAAGGTTTGCTGAGTTCTGTCTTCCAACAATATCTACTGAAGTTTGTTGTTATTTTCTTTGATGATATGCTCATCTACAACAGATCTTAGGTTAAGAACATACAACATTTACGTGTTGTTTTCTCTATTCTTTAACAAAACAACTTATTTTTAAAGAAATCTAAATGTAGTTATGCTCAATCAGAGGTCGCTTATTTGGGGCATGTTATTTCTACCCAAGGTGTTTCAGCAGATTGCAGTAAGGTTGATGTTATGACTGAGTAGCCTTTGCCTATTTCTGTCAAAGCATTACGGGGGGTTTTTCGGACTTACTGGTTACTATCAAAGTTTGTGAAGAATTATAGGTTGATTGCAATGTCTCTAATTATGATGCTTCACAAAAATGCCTTTATTTAGATGGAGGATGCAAAGAATGCCTTTTCAAAACTTAAGTAGGCTATGTCCACTACATCAGTGTTGGTTTTACTAGACTTTTGCCAACTATTTGTTATTGAATGTGATGCTTTAGATTTTGGATTGGGAGCGGTTCTACAGCACAAAGCTGAACAATTGCTTACTTTTCTTACCCCTCAGCTACTAGACATGTTAAGCCTCTTGCTTATGAAAAAAAAATAGTTGGGTTAGCTAAAGCTGTTCAACAATGGTGACCTTATTTGTGGGGCAAAAGTTTCATCATTATAGCTTGAAATTTTTGCTGAAGCAAAGAATTATTACCTCTCCTCAACAGCACTACCTAAGCAAATTGTCGAGGCTTAATTTCATAGTTGAGTATCGAGCAAGTAGAGAAAATATCATTGCTGATGCTTTGTCTAGTAAGTTTGAAATTACTATTGTTCTTACGACAATTTCTGCTTTTAAGTTGACATATTTTGATGAAATTCAAACTGAAATAAAATCTAACACTGCTTTGCAACAACT
Organism: Erythroxylum ulei; assembly: GCA_027564395.1. Taxonomy (NCBI): domain Eukaryota; kingdom Viridiplantae; phylum Streptophyta; class Magnoliopsida; order Malpighiales; family Erythroxylaceae; genus Erythroxylum; species Erythroxylum ulei. The sequence goes on along the minus strand of JANITX010003024.1, from coordinate 3,373 downwards.
TCATGATCAAATAGTGGAAGGAGAATTAACAAATGTTTGGTCATAATGGGATAGATTTTTTACAAAAATTCACCCTTACAAGCTGCTCTTATCTTTGTTATGCATCAACAGTCACATGAAGGCTACCAAAAGATTTTGAAACCCCTTGCTTCTGAGTTCTATTGGAAGGGTATAAAGGAACAAGTTCATGGTTATGTTCGTACTTGTTTTATATGTCAAAGTAACAAGGTTGAATACTAATATCGTTCCAAGTTTGGCTTGATATTTCTTTAGACTTTGTTGATGGATTGTCCCCTTCTCATGAAAAAATAGTTTTGTTACTGGTTATGGATCAATTTTCTAAGTATGCTTATTTCTTGCCACTTTCCTATCCATATCTTGTTATTACTATAGTAAGTTTGTTCTTTGATAATATTGTTAAGTTGCATGGATGCTAGAATCTGTTGTAAGCAATCATGATTTCACTTTCACTAGTCTTTTTTGGAAGGATTTGTTTTATCATGTTGGAACCAAGTTATCTGTTAGTTTTTCTTATCATCCTCAGTCAGACGGCCAAATGGAAGTAGTCAATCTTACTGTTGAGATGCATCTTTCTTGCTTTTTAGGTGATCGACCTAAGCATTGGGTAGATTGGCTTGTGTGGCCTAAATATAGCTATAACACTGATTTTTATTCATCATTATGCGTTACTCCCTTTGAAGTAATGTATGGTAGGCCGGCACCATGTCTTCTATCCTATTGCCCTAAGTTGTCTCGCGTACAGCTTGTGGATCATAAGTTGTGCACTAAGGATGTAGTTTTGGAGGAATTAAAGAACGACTTTTTCATGCACAAAATACAATAAAGGTCTATTATGGCTCTCATCATAAAAATGTATCATTCTTTGTGGGAGACATGGTTCTTTTAAAGCTTCAATCTTATTAAAAAAATTTGGATAGATCCAATTGCAATCAGAAGACATCCCCTTAATTTTAGTTAGATCCAATTGGTGTTGTGGCTTATAAGTTGCAATTACCTACTGACTTGAAAATTCATCCTATTTTTATGTCTCTTGCTCGAAAAGGTTTCATTGTACAGAAACTTGTTCCACTATAAGAAACATAGGGTTTAATGATGGAAATTACTGACGGAAAAATAGTCGTAGGTAATAATTGGCTATGAAGTTCAAAATTTTCATCGCCAAGTTATCAATGGATATTTTCTATTATGTCGCTATATTTAGTGACGATAATTTTTGTGTTGTCTTATAGCCCTTAGCGATTAATCTTGCCTTGTCTTTTTCAACCTTTCCTTTTTTATTAGTTTTTGTCTTATATACCCACTCAACTCCTACTGCCTTATATACTTTTGACAAATTAGTTAGTTCCCATATGTCGTTTCTTTTTATCGAAACAATTTCTTCATTTATGGCCTTTGTCAACGTCTCATCTTTAATAGCCTCTTTGTATGTAAATGGATAACACTCTGCCATTAAAAAAAACAATGAGTTATCAAATGTTGTTTGCACCTGTTCTGTGACATCATAGATAAAATTTAGACTCCATATTTTTATAAGTGCTCCTCCTAAATCACTATTGCTACTGCTACTATGTTATGGAGTTGATGGTGTTGATTCACGAGTTACTAAAGTAGGGCTCTGTGGAGGAGTTTGTTCATCTCCTAATTCATCTTGTGTGTTAAAGTCATCACTATTATCATCATTGAAAAATAGTCCTTGAACTTTCTTAACTTCTTTGTGTCATTTCCAATAATTTGCTTCATCGAATTCGAAATCTCAGGAGATGATCACCATCTTGGGCAAAGGGTTGTACAATCTATACGCCTTACTCCTCTTTTTATAGCCAATAAATATGCACTTTTCACCTTTATCATCTACCTTCTTTCGTTTTCGATCAGGAATATGGGCATATGCAATGTACCCAAAACTCCTGAAATGTTCAACTATTGGCTTACTATCACTCCATGCTTCATTTGGTGTTTTAAATTTTGCACTTTTGTGTACAAGAGTGTGGAGAGTGCAAAGAGGGCAGTAGAGATCCCTTATAAGAATTTTGATGACCAGATGTTACACTAACAGAAGGTAATTGGTAGTTCAAAATATAATAAACAAGGTTTTGGAAATTCTAGCGATGGAAATCATCATTAGTATCAACACCATCACCAACATCACCATCATCGGCCTCATTATTAGAATTCGGCAAAGAAAGAAAGTTCAACTCTAGTGCATCTGGACCTGGGCATTTGACGGCTCCTTCGAGGTCATATCCTAGTTTCAACCCTAGGATGGTATCATAGGGTATGAATCCAGCACTTAGACAGGCTTTGACTAGACTGATTGCAAGACAAGGAGCAAGCTTGGGGCTTGGGAATATGCTCAGGACCTTTGGAGGAGCACTAGTGAACTAAAGATTACCACATGCTGGATATGAGAATTAAGCCGCTGCCACTTATGGCAATCAACAACCAGCACAGGGGGGGTATATGAACCTCACAAATCAACCCACAAATAGGACAGGGTGGTGCTAGCAGGTCTCAGCAAGCAGGGTGGTCCTTATATAAGACATTAGATTCCCTTATCGATTCATCAATCATTTAGTTTTGGGCACTGCTGATTCCTCTAAAGTTTTAGGACTCTTGCAAGCGAAATTTGGAAGGAAAACTTACTGTTTGGCCTATAAAGACCAGAATGTCAAACTTGGATTTGATACCAATTGTTGGAAACATAGTAGACTCACTATTATAAATCAAACAACAATATATTGACGTTATACTCTTCAATAGCTACTGCTATATGAGCTTCAACTTTACCTCTCTGTATTTTTCTCTGTTTTTCTCATGCATGCAATACAAATACAAGGATCTTTTTATAGGCTTTGGAACTCGGTTCTTTGTTTTTCTCATGCATAAATCACAAATAAAAGGATCTTTTTATAGGCTTTGAAACTCAGTTTACTTGTCGACTTTGACAGTTAACAAATAGCTTCAATTTTGATAGTTAACATGTAGCTAAGAGTTGTGTCTTTTCACTAGAAGAAACACGAAGTGTCCACATAGGTTTGACTTCTAACAAAATGACCAATCAGAAAATTGAGCTGGCTCTTAGAAGCGGGGAGGGGGGTAGATGATAAGCACCTCAGACGGGAATTCAAAGCATAGGCGTTTGCACATGAAAATGGTGTTTCGATGCTTGAAATGTCAAACATTGTTGTTTACACAATCTACCAATATCACTTGCATAACCATTCTTTCTTCCTTTTTGTTCACGGGATCATCTTTTCCTTCAAATTCTGTGTCACGTGACATAGACTCGCGTTAGTGCAAATTTCACCGCCTCTATCGTATACCATCCAACTCTTTCTGAAGCTTGTACTAG
>JANITX010002978.1:0-10493 GCA_027564395.1 Erythroxylum ulei | reverse complement strand
CAAGCAATATTTTAAAACTCTTATTTACATTCATAATATATATATATATATATATATTCTTAACTTGTGCATCATAACTTACTAATTTCTATATATATAATATCCAAACATAATTAGATGATGAGCCCATTAGCCCAAAACCTTCAATAGATAACATAATTTTAGACTAAATCTTACAATATTTTAAATCCTTTAAAAATTCCAACCAAGGCCTAAACGATTGTGCCCATATAATTGGCATTTACGTCATCACCAACTATAGCTTACATTCCTCCACATTGGAAAGGCAGTTATTTATAACACTTAAAGTAAACCGAAATCATGATCAACGTCGACAATCATATCCTTTTTTATATATATAAAAAAAAAGAGAATGATTCAAGGTATAGACAGACAAAGGAGTTCAAAGGAAAGACCTTACACAAAAAAATGCAAGAAAAGTAAGAACTAGACCTATTTAATACCAACGAAAAGGATTACAACGTTACAACAATAAAACACCATTAATATTGTGAGTAAAAAAAAAAATTTGTGAGTAAAGAGTTCCAGCGTGATCCGTTAGGTGGACAATCATATCCTACTCACTTTATAATTGGTTTTTGCAATGCCCTGATTTCGTAAAGTTTTGCTTGAAGTTCAAACCTCAATAAACGGTTTTTTTTTCTCCGAGTTGTCTTAAAATGGTTTTAATTATAGAAAAAATATCTTTAAGTCATATATACTTAAATTAATTCTCACTCGAGCCGAATAGATCCCTTATGAGAGACAAAACTCTAACCTCTAATTTTAAACAATTATATATACGAGGACGGCTCGAATTCGTGACTTCATTTAAACGGATTTCTTTTATCAAGTCAAATCAAAGAAAAGATTTTGTGTACTTCCAGATGAGATAATCACTTATTGTGGTTGAATTTTAATAAAATAATTGACCAGACCAGGGCAGTTTAAATTGGATGAAACTGAAGTTTTTGTTTGATACAATAAAAGTAATGTTTGTCATCATACACCTAATACGAATCCAACGCTGAAATTAAAGCATAAGATCCTAATGATTCTATATGCTCATTAACATTTTTGATATGGGAAATTAATTCTTTTTAATCAATAGTAAAAAGGCCAACCATATCCACTTTTAAGTCACTCCCTTCCAACATCATCTTTGGACTATCAATCATATCTATTTTATTTTTATTTTATTTTAAAATAGTAATAAAAAAATCAAATCTTCATCTCATATACTAGAAATATCATGAATCATTAGTGATAATGGTAGGTTCTTTTAAGTTTTGTGAAGAAAAAAATTAAACATTAAGCTCATTATAATACCGCATCTTTCCATTTTTGTTGTTTAGTTTTAGAAAATTTTATAACTTTAGTTATGGGGGTAAATTATTACAAATATCATAATTTTTAACAATATATTAAATAACATTACTATTTTCATTATTTTAATGTATCTCACCGTAATAATGTTAACGATATGGTTTAATAGTGTTAAAATGGACTCAATCACTACATTTAAGACACTTTTTTAGTCCTTTTATAAAATTTAGCGACACCTAGATCTATTTATTATTTTAAAATTTTAACCTATGAAATGACATAAAATAAAATTCTTAACTATATTTTTAAAATTTTTATTGACAATGTATTAGATTATTTTAATACATGTATTAGATTACAAAACAAAATTTGGTTTGTACTTAATATTAGGTAATTTATATTTAAAATTAAAAACTTTAGCTAATTTTGTAATACTAGCTAGAACTATTAATAATAATTAAATGTTCAAACTTTTAATTTGTAACAAAATTAGGTCATCATCAATCCTATAGTTAATAGTTTAACATGGTCCATCATATAATTTGTTAGCCCCAAAAAAAATTTATTTGATTAAGCATAATTAGATTAATTTTGAGGTCTTGATAGATTAATGTATGTTGGAGCAAATTAGCATGTTAATGTTATTAGGATTTTGTAACGTAGGTGAATTCTATTCTTTTGGGCATAACTCCCTCATCCTACCTCCAAATGAAGTGATTCCTGGACCAATAGATTCCTAACACATGTCTCTACCTCTCTACAAAAATTGGTATCTTTTGGAGTTGTTTTGAGAAAGTTGCATTAGAGAAAGTGAGGGGTCGGTTAGAAGAGCATAATTGGAGTATGTGCACGCTTTAGCTTTTTAAGTATATCTTGAAACTTAGAGCTCCAATTGAAATGATTTTTGTTTCAAATCATACTAGAGACTTAGAGCTGCAATTCATTTGAAGAAGTCAAGATGTGTTTTTGATATTTGACTGGTGTGGGCACACCACTTTTGTGAAGGATGGCTAATGACCCTTCAGGAAAATAAGCTCCAGGTTTATGACTTCCGATGTTGGGCTTCGAAAACGGGGTCCAACACACCATGCTTGATCTAATGTGCTAAGTCACCTTGGAGCATTTGAATGCCAGCGTCATGTGTGTGATCTGGCTAACCTTCCACCCAAGGCCTATCTCCAGCTAACTGTGAAGTGCCTTTATATGCTAAGAGGCTAACACCTATCCACTGTTTTGTTGCCATGTCTACAGCTTCTACAATAGCAACAATAAGAAATCATGCAACTCTAGAACTCATTCCAAAATTCTAAAACAATTCTAGTCTTCATGGTTTTTTCACATTCATATTCTGGGTCTTGGGTCTTTTAGTATATTTAATAGTTCATGAAACTAATTTTACAACAATCATATTAGTGATTCAATTTAAATTGAATAAATGTTTTCAAAATTTTTAATTTGAAATTTGCAGAATAAAATTAATTAGATCTAAATCTGATTTTTATTAGAGTTTATATTTCAATTCCAAAATTCAAGATCAACAACAATTAATCAAATTATAGAATTAAAGTTAGATATGATATCATTGTTGGAAATTGAGCCTAAATTCGATCCTGACTACAGCAGAATAATAACAAACTTTTTCGTATTTTAATTTCTCAAAAACCAAAATCACTTTAATTCTAAAAATAATTAACAATTAAATCATAACAAGCATGAATCTTAATTTGTATCTTATTCCAAAGCTTGATTATATTCTTTTCATATACCTCTAATTGTTTTCAAAACTAGCTCATCTCAATCACCGCAGCCGCACAAATGTTCGACCTTTAACAGTTTTCATAGAACGAGTTGAGAGAGCTCTGTAAACTGTTATAAAGAGGGTTAATCAAGGAGTGCTAACTCTATTAGAGCTTATGCCTATTTATAATTTGTTATGGACATTTTAGTAATTTAATTGAAATTAAATTATAATTTCATATTTAATCATAAAGTTCCTCAAACTTTACAATCAAATCTAACTTGATTAAAATATCTTTGCTCTTTTTAACTTGTTCTTTATGTGTGACCTATTAGGTTCCTAAATATCTTGGCAATGGATACAAATTATAATTCTAGATCATATATAGGATTAGATAAATTATACTCTTTTAATTTGTCTTTAATTCTCTAATTAAATAATTTATATCCATAAATCAAAATTGACGTCTAGTAACATATCATGATCATTTAAATATTTAGAAATGTCAAAGTGATTTTAACTAACTTTTCTATGCATGATTTTTTATTATAATTCAATCCTATGTTGTGATTAGACATAAGCATGAAATTAATGTCTACTTTATTTTGAGTCCAATCGTATTAGTTCTCCATTATTAGTTATTGATTCAATTAATAACATTTGTGAACTATTTACAAAGCATCATTCCACTTTGGCCAAAGATTTCTTGAATCATTACTAATCGAGAACAATTAAATGTTGTCCATAATTACTTTAGGGTGATAAATCATCATATCTTGATCACTCAACTATTTCCATATAATTTATGCAATATTCCAATGACTACCGACTAAGTTATCCTTGACTAGTTATAAATCGTATCAAAACATAGCAATCCTTATATAAGATAATTTTGGAGATCTCAAATCAAAGACACTTGTACATTCCTCAATGAAAATTTTTCATGAACACACATCTAATGTTTCAAATGAAATTTTCATATTAGGTCAGCTAAGTGAGCTTGTTTTCTAGCAAACACCCACCTATTTATTTAAGTCTCTTTATGTTTTAATTTATGAGATCGACTACTTCCTTTATAAGGACAAATAAAATGTGTGTTATTTTTATGTTCAATTAATGTCCAATATTAATAGAATAATGACTAAAAATAATTTAGAGATAATATATAAATGTACTATGAATATCATAATTATAATTTCATCATAATTTATTTACAATATATATTTATCTCATAGATTTTATTATATTCTTCTAAATATGTATAAGATAAAGATTGTCTGTAAATTATTTTATTACTAAACTACAATCAACTGATTATTTACAAAGCATAAACCAACGTGGAGGTCCACGAGTTGAGAATATTGGCTGAAACAACCTGAGTGACATAAGATAAGAATAACATAAGTTTTTTTTGGTATATTAGATGTGCTAAAAAGAAGCTCTAAGAACAACTAAAAGCAATTCCTTGAGCATCTGCTCTCAAAAGATCATATAGACCAGGAAGAGGCTTGTTCCAAACACACTCCCCACGTACACTTCCCGAGCCCAAACGAGTTAAGAAATCAGCATACTCGTTCCCTTCTCAAAAAACATGAAAGGTTTTATACCAGATAACACCGCCAAGGTAGGAGCAAATATCATAGATCAAACTAGCAAAGGGATGGAATATTAAGGCATCATTAGAAATATCCAAGCAACACAATGCCTCCATGGAATCAGTCTCAACCATAAAGCCATCGCAATGAAAACTTGTTGCAAAAGCGAGACCGTATCTGAGAGTCAAGAGCTCTGCAACCATGATGTTGGTGATCCCAACACGGTAAGAAAAACTCGCTATTCAGTTACCATGACTATCTCGAATCACTCCGCCAATACCTGTCTATCCAGAGCTTCCAAGGGCACTCCTATCAACGTTAAGCTTTAGCCGGTTATTAGGAGGGGGATCCTAAGCTACAGAGACATAGACATTTTGTTGAGGCATCCTACTATATTGGACACCAAAAGCATCAATATAATCCTTAAGCAAACCATTCACCTGGCAGATTTGCCTGTGACAATTGATGTGTTCTCTTTCTATCACGCACTTATTCCTTACTCTCCAAATGACCCAACAAGTGTAACTAAATTGCTAAATACGATGAACTTCAGTACCATTATTCACACAATTCCTTTTAAGCCCAAGAAAAACATCTTACTCTCGGTAAAAGTGGTCATCCCTATGCACCAAATTTGCTTCCCAAATTTGCTTTGTATGAGTGCAGTCACACAGTAAATGGAGAACACTTTCTATACTGGTACCACACCGCCCACATAGAGGAGATAAGTATAGTCTTCTCTCATATCTAACTTCATTAGTGAGGAGTTTGTTCTATGCCGCTAGCCACATGAACACCTTATGCTTTTGAGCTGCCTAAATTTTCCAAATCCACCTCTAACCATTTGGACCATCCCAAGATGGAGCACTCGTGATAAAATCATAACCTCCTCTAGAATTATAGACTCCTGTGGTACTACCATACCAGATAATCTTGTCTTTACCTTGATGATTAATAGGACGAGGCATCGCTAGGATATGATCACAATATTTTAAGGGGACAATACCTGCAACAGTAGTCAAATTCCATCCTGTGGATGGAGAGAGGATATCACCAACATGAAGATCAGTAAGATGGGCAAGGACTTGACCAACTACTGAAGCTAGATTTCCTTCAAAGAGCCATTTATCATACCAAAAATTTATTTATGTCCCATCTCCTAACCTCCAGCCGAAACCATCTTTGAAGATATCCATAGCTTTCATAATACCTTTCCAGACCTTTGAAGCTGTCGAAGGAGGAGTATAGGTTATGAAATCTTGGCCAACCAAATATCGAGACCTGAGGACCTTCACCCATAAACTATTTCTATCCATACAGACGTCCCAACACAGCTTACTTAGCAAAGTCGTATTAGAATCCCTGGCTTGCCTTACACCTAACCCATCACAAGATTTCAGAGTTGTGACAGTATTCCAAGCAATAAGATGAACCCCTTTCTGATTACCTTTATTACCCCAAAGAAATCCACGCGCTGATTTATCAATCTTATCACACATTGATCGAGGAAGCCAAGGGGATTGCATAACATAAATTGGAATAGACGTGTTTGTATCCTAGACTAGGGCAACCCTTCCCGCTTTATTCAATAACTTACTCCTCTAACCAGCTAGTCTAGAATTAATCCTGTCTAGAATCCCAGCATAATCATTCTTATTCATTCTCCAAGTACACAGAGGCACACCAAGGTATGCCCCTAAATTTTGGAAGATAGGGATATCCAAGGCAATTTTAATCCTTTCCTGCTTCCTTCTACAAACTTTGTTAGGAATAAAAGCTTTAAATTTGTCATTATTCACTTATATCCCTAATACTTGGCAAAATTCAGCAAAAGTAAGGCACAATAGTCTAGTTTGATTAATAGAGACATGCACAAAGAGGACGACATCATCTGCAAAGAGGAGATGAGAAATTTGAGGGTCGTTAGTTGAGGTAGCAATTGGCTTCCATTGTCCTTCACTAACCTTCTTAGTGATCAACCCCGATAGCTTCTCCATGTATGGCACAAACAGATAGGGAGATAGAGGATCACCCTGTCGAATGCCTCTTTTTTGGTTTAAAAGGTTCAAGTCTCTGGCCATTCCATACAATGGACAACACAAAGCTTGAGGCACAACTCATAATCAAATTGACATAGATCATGGGAAAGCCAAATTCTAGTAACACACGCCTTAGAAAACCCCAATCAACTTTATCATAAGCTTTTACTAAGTCGATCTTCACAACCATACCCCTTTCTCAAACCCTTAATCACGCAGAGGACCTCATAAGCAATGATTATATTGTCAGAAGCCTTTCTTCCAGGAATAAAGGCAGCCTGGATTGGATTGACCAAGTCTTCTAGAAAAGGTATAATCCGATTCACTATAACGTTTGTCAAGATTTTATAAATCACATTACAAAGGCTAATCGACGAAATTGGCTAATATTCACCGGATTCTCTTCTTTTGGGATAAGGACAAGAAGCGTATCAGAAATATCATGAGGCATAACTCCACTCTCAAAAGCTTGCTTAACCATACTGGCAACATAATCACCCACATCCTTGCAAAAGGTTTGGTAAAAGATAGGATGAAGACCATCCAGACCTAGGCTTTTATAAGGTTTCATAGATTTGACTGTCATAAACACCTCATCAGGATCGATTGGTTTAACTAGCGATTCACAAGCCTCCATAGAAAGACTACCATTTTCACCCAGTTGCCTTTCTATGGTCACACTCTCTGTTGTGCAGAAAAGGTCCTTGTAGAAAGAAAGGACCTCTTGCTCTATAGCTACAAGTTAAGAGATCCATAAGCCTGTTCTTAATAGTAATTTTTTGATACGATTTTTCTTCCTGCGAGAGAGAGTAGTAGCATGGAAAAATTTGGTTGTTTTATCACTAGCCTCTAGCCATTGGACTCTAGATTTTTGGAACCATAGTAACTCCTCTTGGCTTAAAACAGTACGATACTCCTCATTCAATTTTTCCTCTAAATACACCAAGAAAGATGAGTGTCTATTGCTCAGATAGGTTTGGACACCCTTTAATCTCGCCAGAAGAAGCCTCTTACGCTTAAAGATATTGCCAAAGACATTTGTATTAAAAATCTTTGTTGCATGAGTCACCGCCTTAATAGCCTACTGGACACAGTGATTATGCGGAGCCCACGGCTCTCTATCAACTCAAGGAAACTCATCATGAAGAAGCCACGCAGCCTGAAAATGAAACGGCGGCCTTGTGGAAGGATTAGGAATGAAATTAGTTAGCTTTAGTAAGAGAGGAATATGATCAGAAACTGTGCGCGGCAGATGATAAACTGAGGCTTCAGGAAAGAGAGAATGCCAGTTTGTATTGCATAAAGATCTGTTTAGTCTGACATAAGTAGTAAAAATTTCATGGCTCTTACGTGCATAGGTATAAGGAAATCCCTTACAACCCATGTCATGCAGGCCACAAATACCTATCCGTGATTGGAAGATGCTCACTCGTCCCCAATCAAAGTTGCCACCTCTTTTCTCACTAGTTGAAGATAATCATTGAAGTCCCCAATAACTAGCCAATATCAGTACTCACATTTGCATCACAAGGATTCCTTGACGGACTTAATCGGGCTAGCATAGACAACAGAACACACCCAGTCTCTGCCATGTGAACTATGGACAACTAGAGATAGACTTGTCTGTAGGACTGGAGGACTGATATGCCAGTAGAAGAAGAATTTCGCAGAGCCTAAATACCATTTGCATAACCAACAGTCTAAACTCTCTTAATCATATCAAAACCAAGCACCTGAGAAATCTCCTTAGCGCAAAAACCTGAAATATGAGTTTCCAGCAAGAACAGGATAGCTGGATTATGAGTTCACTTAATCTCTTTAATACCAAGGACAAAATCTTTCTTACCAGCCCCATGGCAATTCTAACAAATTATATTAAAATTAATTATTAAATAAAAAGATAGAAAGAGATTTGTGATATAACCCCAATTAAGCATGGCCTAATATCCTGAACCACGAACCATATGGGAATCCTCCACTTCCAGAACCATAGTGGTCTCAGGAACATATTCAAGATCCTGAGTGGAATCCACCTCCATTCCCAGGTTGCCCTTCTGTTTGTTGGAAGAGGACACAGACACTACGATGTCATTATCCCTTGCATTATTTCCTGAGTTAGGAGGATCACCTAACACAATAGCATCCCCTTTGAACTTGTAGTGCTCAACAGGCATGAAGTTCTTATTTCTGTCTGAAGAAAAAACTGTTGGAAAGTGCTAGGTAACGATTTCACCAGCCCCATGTTCGCCTTCCCACCTGTAACAAAACCGGTGTCCTTCTGAGCAAGAATGCCATTGTGTTCCTTAACATTATTCGCATCATGAGAGACATGTAGAGCTTGGACCCCAACTTTGCTTTGATGCACACTAAGTTTAGACTTGACATTGGGCTTATTTTTATTACCAACCGCTCTTGTCTTGGTTTGCCTCAAAACTGGCCCGGAGGAAGACCCTGCTACATCAATAAGCCCAACATTGAACTCAGTTGCAGCTAACTCTTGATCTATGATCTCCTCATTCAAAGCTTGATCTCTATTCTTATTTTCCTGTGTAGAATCTCCTTGTATCATTTCTGGATTTTTTGGCCGAGAATTATGGCGTTTACGTCTTACCATAATCATCCATTCCTTGAAATGTTGATTCTGCTTAATCTTCTCAGGGGATTTACCGCCTTCATCGATAACACCAGAATGGGGATGCTCCTCAGCCACACCTTCACCACCCACCTCATCATATTTCGGTATGCGGGTTGCCTGCGCCAATAAAGGACACGAGGATTGAACATGTCCATACACACCACAAGTAAAGCATATTGCTTCTAGCCCCTCATACGCAACATTATAGCTTTCATCGTCAAACCAAATCTTCCCCGCCAAAGGCCTGGCTAGGTCAATCTCTACGCACACTCTAGCAAATTGACCACGAGTAGCGCAGGATGTGTTTAAGTCTACACGATAAGGAATCCCTATCTCAGAAGCCAGGACTCGCAGAACATTTTCATTATAATACATAAATGGTAGTTCAAGGAATTGTACCCAAGTTAGTATCTTATTCATAGCCGATGTTGAGGGCCTAAATTTCGACGTCCATTGCCTAACCGTGAGATAGCAGCCCTGTATTATCCAAGGACCATTATTGATCACATTATTCAAATCATCATCAATGTTAAAGTTAATGAGAAAATAATCAGAACCTAGATCCAATATATCAAACTCTCCCTTTGGTTTCCACATCTGGTGCACTCTTGTATACCAAACCTTATAACTAGCATTTTTCCCATGGACTTTAACAATGATGGCTTGCTTCCAATCATACATAAGATGTTGCTTAAACTAGGAGTTAATAGAGAACTCTAGGCACAGGACATCATCATTTCGAAACCGCATCGTCATGACTTTAGAAGCTAAGAGATCTACGGGATTCGAATTTGGTCTATCTTTCATTTTGTCAATCTCGCCCAAAAGCTTTTCCTGGTACGATGGAACGTGCATGGATGGCCGTGGTGGTACATTAGGGGTCGCCCCTCCCTGTCCCCTTTGGACCTCATCATCTGGGGGTTTATCTGGCGGGCGAGATTTCATAGAATTTTTAGGATTTTCAGGTCCAAAGATGTCTCTCGAGGCTTCATAATGCACTCAATCACTCCTTCCAATAATTTGATTGCAGGCAATGCAAGCGTGTGGTTGATTGAACCAGATTTATACTATAAATTGGCCCTACTTTCTTAAGTATTTATGCACATGTTGACCCCTAATTCATAACTTTTGTGCTTAATTCGGTTCCTTACCTTGAGTTT
>JANITX010002938.1:0-10495 GCA_027564395.1 Erythroxylum ulei | reverse complement strand
CTTCTTTTCTCTATTTCACGTTGCTTTCTTCTTCTTCTTTCTTATTCACGACACCTCCTCTCTTCTTCTTCTTATTTCAAGACAACATTTTAGTTATCTTTCCCATTTTGGCCCTCATTGAAGTCATCTTTCCAGATTTACCCTTCTTATGGTCTTTAAAACTAACATCTTATACTTCTAACTTCTTAACTAATGATCATGGAAAATTTGAAGGAATTTGATAATACTTCCTTCTAGAAAAATGCTCCTCATTGTCTTAATTTTCTAGTGACACCAAAATCATTCAATTTGGTTCAAAAATCTGAAAGTTATATCCCAAACATTTCCAAACTATTCTTATACTGAAACAATATTTGTGCTCAAATTGTATCCAAAAATTGAAAATCTTAAAGTCTGAATTAGAACTCAATTTCATTAAATAATTTGTAGCCCTATTTCTCTAGTTTAATCCAAATTAAGAATCATCTCATTTTGATAACTAGAAAAAAAGTTATGGTCAAAACATCGAAACATACTTAGTGAACATGCTTCAACTAAATTTTCCAGCTTTTAACTTCTAACATTTCACATATAATAGTTCTAACTTCCAAGAAAAGTTTGGGGTCCAACACACTCTATGGTAGAATTTTTTTCTTGAACTCGTTGTAATGTTGAAATAGGTTTGTCTATAGCATATGCCTCATTCATTTTATTGAAATATAAAATACACCAATATTTTGTTTTGAATTTTTCTTAATAAATACTAATTTTTTAATATTATATAAATTTTAAAATGTACATCTTCATTTTATTTATAATTATTTATTTCAAGTATAATATTTTCTCTTTATAATATACATAAAATTGATATTTTTAAAAGTTAAGGACTAATTATGTGTTAACTAATTATTGATGATTATATACCTTTTATTAAAAATTTATTTATTTATTACCATTAACATTTAACGTTTATGTTATGTTGAGTGGGCTAAGCTACAGTCATAAGGTAAATTAATGCAGCCTCCACTTAGCTAATTGACACGTCGCCTATGATAGTTGATATTGTGAATTAATGCAATTTAAAATAACAAAACACCGAAAGCCTTAGCTTCTTCTCTCTTCTCAATCTTCTCTTTGTTTTATCTGTAAACTCTCTCTCTCTAACTACACAGTCCAAAATATTACCTCAGTCGATATTCTGCCTTAATTGTTCCTCTCTTTCTTGTTTCTCTTCTGTGTTAGGTATGGAGGTTTAATGCGTAAGAGCTTGAATGTGGGGTTTTTGAGTCTGATCTTGGGTTCTCTGTTGTCTTTATGTGGATACTGGTTGGGGCGATGAAGGCATCCGTTTTTCACGATTTCTTCATGGTTTACAAGAAACCAGCCGATTTATTATTTAATAGGCCAATTTTATTTATACAGTTCAAAAGTAAAAACCAAACCTAAAACCAATCTGATTTATACTTAACCAGGTCGAACTGACCGATCTGGTCCAATTTTCAAATCATTGCTTATTTCTTCTCAAAGAATTTAGTTTCTTTTTATTGCTTTGTGGATGTTATTAAAGGTTGGACATGTGAATAACTGATGATTGACATCTTAAAAAGGTTTTTAAAATGTTTCAACAAGAACTTCAAATTAGGTAAGATTTTATGTTTTCAAGTTATTCAATCATTGTGATCTAATTGAAAACTATAAAAATTTTATTTTTCCTTTATGCCTATGATTCGATCTTTACTGATTCCCAACAGTGGTATCAAAACCTCCTTTCATTATTTTAAGAGCAAACCTTTCCCTACATTTCCTTTCCTCTGTCCTTTCTCTACATTATTACCATTGTCCCCTCCCTCCTTTCTAATTTCATAAATAAAATTCTTGCCAACCGCACCAACTATTGTTCATCTTCTTCTTCCTATCGGGTTTCTGCAACTATAGAGGCCTGCCAAGGCCTAGTACCTAAACATGAATGGAGAGGCTCCTCCTCCCCTGGACTCTGAAGCTTTTGCAGTACTTGCAACCTTGATCAAAGGCAAGGAGCCAACCAAAACTAGGACTGAAGAAGTTGTTGAGCAAAGGGTTCAAGGCCTAAATTTTAGACCAAAGGAGCATGGAAAAATAAACTGAATACTCGGCATAATAAAGGTATGCTTAAAACATTATTCTAATGTTCTAAAAGATGGACTTTTAACCCCTCCTAAGGAACTATTACAAGTTGGAGCTTCTGTGTGGTCTGCATCGTTGGTTAGATTTTTGGAACAAACGCCTAGCCTTCCCTTTGGTCAAAGATTGGGCTAAAGCTCGCTGGAATAAAAAAGGCTTAAAGAAAACCATGTTATGGAAGATGGTAATATCTTGTTCAAATTCTGTTCTGAGCAACATCTATTGAAGATTATGGAATCTGGCCCATGGCATATGGGTGGCCAACTTATGTTTTTGCAAAAGTGGAAACCTGGATTGGATTGTGACAGGAGTAGCATTGATGCCATCCCCATTTAGGTCCATTTTCATAACATTCCTCTAGAATTTTGGACAATTAAAGGCCTAAGTTTTCTAGCTAGTGCCTTAGACAAACCAATTTGCGTGGACTCAAACTACTAATATGGATAGGATTTGCTATGCAAAAATTTGTATAGAAGTTAACAAAAAGTCTGAATTGTCAGAAATGGTTCATATACTCAAGATTAATGAATTTGGAGAAATGCAGCAAGTTGAGATTCCTATCTCTTACCCTTGGAAACCTACTCCTATCAAGAAACAATAGAGAGCAGCTGGAAAATTTTTAAAATCTATATGGCATGATGAATTGCTTGAGCTAGACGCTACTGTTGAAACTGCGAAGCTAAACTTGGTTTCTAACCTAACCAACAAAGATCATAAAGTAATAGATCTATCTATGTCGGTGAACCTATCGGTAATACTGAAGTGATCAATGCTTAAGAGATCTTAGCTAAACAATCAGATGCAATAGCTAGCTGTAACTTGGAGCCTACTAATGATCCTAAATTGATGAACCCTTTAGCAATGGAACCTTCTAATATGGATGTGCAGATCATTTGTAATCCAAAATCTCACAATTTATCATATATATCTGCAACAACCCCTAAAGTGGAGTCAAACTCTCAATAGCCATAGGGTAAAATTGCGAGTCAAAAGGAACAAAGCAAAACTTCTACCTCTGCTTTGAATTCCAATAGTACTGCAAGAAAAAGATCTGCAAGAACGAAGAACAAACTCAATGCTAAAGGGGACTCCCCTCCCTGCTGTTGCTTATATGTAATTTAGAGGGCTTAATGACCCTCACAAAAAGGCCATGATTAAAGATGTTGTTTTTGACAAAAGGCCTTGTATAGTTAGTCTATTAGAAACTAAAATAAGACCCTCACATCTTATGAAGTTTCCAAACTTTTGGGTGCTAATTGGAATATTCTTACAAACCTGTCTTCTCACTATAATGGCAGAATTCTTTGTTTTTACCATACGAAAAGAGTCTCAGTTTAGAAGCAAGGGGAGAGTGACCAACATTTGCATTTATATTGTGCTTTTAATCACTCCACTACAAGTTTTGCGATTTCTATTATATATGCATCCATTTTCCAATTTTAAAGAAACTTGATATGGATTATTTGCAACAGTTGGAAAACAACGTCATTTCAAACCCTTGGTTAGTGGCAGGAGATTTCAACTACATCAAGAATAATTTAAAATTTGAGGGGGGTCGAGGATCCAGGCATTAGGTAGGGAATTGGAATCCTTTCTTGAAAATGTACATTTAACTGATCTTTGCTTTAACGATAGATTCTTTACATGGACCAATAAACAACAAGGTTCATATCTAATAAGAAGAAGGCTTGATAGGGCCCTGGTTAGCTTGGATTGGATGTTTGTTTTCCCTAATTCCTTTGCTCACTTTGGAGATAATCTTCTTTCGGACCACTCTAGTATTCTGACCAACAATTTATCCCCTTTAATTTCCAAAGATGCTCCTTTCAGGTTTTTTAATGGTCTCACTAAGCAAGAAGGTTTGTTAGACCTTGCTAGAGGCTATTGGTTATGTCATGATGAAGGTTACAATTCCTATCAGCTAATGCAAAAGCGAAGGAGGGTAAAAGCATCAATTAAAAGCTTTATGTCTCATAGTAGTAGACAAGTTCTTGAATGCAAAACTAAGTGGCAACTAGCTCAAGAAGCTTGATATCAACATCCTGACAACTCTTAGTTAAAGGATATTGAAATACTAAGAATAAAAGACTATTTGCATGCCCTATCTTTGCATCACTCTATATTACAGTAGAAGGTTAGAGTGGCCTGGTTGAAGGAAGGGGATCAAAACTCCAAGTTTTTCCATGCTTCCCTACTAGTAAAAAGGAATAGTAACTGAGTAATGCAGCTATCATATGCAAATGGAATCTCTTATGTTGATATGTCTTCTATGCTAAATATTACCAGAGACTACTTTGTCTAGTTGATGGGTAATCCACATTAGAACAATCAACCTCCTTCTATGAAAAGGTTCTTTGATAAGCCTTTTAGTCAAAATATGAAGGAACAACTATCAACTCCCTTTTTAACAAATGACATTAAACTAGCTCTTTTTTCCTTGAACCATTCGAAGGCACCTAGACCATCCAACTTCACTGCACATTTTTTTAACAGACCTGGCAAATTACTAGAGAACTATTCACATCTACTATTTTGGAAACCTTGGCTTTTTGCAACATGCTGAAAGAAATAAACCACCTTCATATTCCTAGTTCCTAAAAAGTTGAATCCCAAGTCTTTATTTGAATATCAACCTGTATCATGTTGCAATACCATCAACAAGGTTATTGCTAAGCTATTAGCAAGTTGATTAAAAAAGGTGTTAAATGAGATTGTTTGCCCAAACCAAAGGGCTGTCATAGAAGGAAGATCTCTAGGTGACAATATCATGCTCATACAAGAACTTCTTAAGGATTACCAATAAGGAAAAATTGAAAAGCTGCATATGGAAGATAGACTTTTATAAGGCCTATGACGCTGTCTGCTAGGATTTGGTTTGAGTATGTTTAGATGCCTTGGAATTCCCTATTCAATACAAAAAATGGACTATGATGTGCCTCCAATCCTTATTAGTGAGTATACTAGTTAATGGTAGTCCTACTAAACTTGTGAAATGTGCAAGAGGGATCAAGCAAGGGGATTCCTTATCCCCTTACCTCTTTGTTTTGGTTATGGAAGGGTTGTCTAGAATGCTTAAGAAGCTAATACATCACAATGGTAGATTCAGTTACCACTATAAATGCAATTCACTCAAACTTACTCATTTGATGTTTATTAACAAAGCTAAAATCCTAGCTTGGCAGAACAAAGCTAAAATCCTACCTTGGCAGAACAAATTTCTCTCCATAGTTGCAAGAGTCACCCTCACTATTTCGTTACTTAGCAATATACACATCCATTAGATCAATCACTTGATACTTCCTAGAAAGGTGATAAAGGAGTTGAATAGAACTTTAAAAGCATTCCTTTGGTCGGATTCTATGGTGAATGCCAAGAAAGAAAAAGTGAAATGGGATGATGTAACTATTCCAAAGAAGAATGGAGGCTTAGGCATAATCTCAACTATGATCATGCAAAAAGTAGTTCTTTTCAAGAAAATTTGGAGCCTACTTATTGATAAAAATACTATTTGGATTAAATGGATCCATGAAACCAACCTCTTAGCTCAAAATTTTTGGCAATTGCCAATCATCAAGGGTTGTTCATTGATTTTTACTTAAATATTGAAAACCAGAGAACTTATTCATCCTTTTATCATTCGTCGGATTGGAAATGAAAATGATATCTAGTTATGGTATGATAATTGGACAGACTTTAGTCCCTTAAAGACTTGAGCTTGCATACCTATGGCATTGAATTCCATTAAACACCAAAGTCTCTTCACTCATTTCAGAAGCAGTGGTCTAGAAATTTGAGAGGGTTTAATACCCCATACCAATATCTTCCAAGCCTTTACACCAACAACAATATGGACACAATTGTCTGGAAGCCACATTCCAAAGGCATTTTCATTACTAAATACATCAGTCTCTAAATAGAATCTCCAGATGTTTCTTGGTATAAACTACTTTGGAAGAGAAGTATTAGCCCCAAAGCTTCAATATTTGCTTTGCTAGTTATCAAAAATAGATTAAGCATTAAAGATTGATGGCATAGGACCATTGATCCAATTTGTGAATTATACCAATTGTCATCTGAAGATAGAAATCATTTATTCTTCAATTGCATTTATTCCAAAACTATATGGGGTCAGCTTCTCCATAAACTTGAAGCTTCCAACATCTCATACGATTGGGACAATACACTAGACTAGATCATTAAAGTCTCCAACCTATGGAAGGATGATGGAATGCTCTTCAGCATTGCTTTTACATATACAATATACAACATATGGAAGGAAAGGAATAGACAAATCTACAGAAGGGAGCAAACTTGTAAATATCAATTAGCTAATAACATTTTCAATGAGCTTAGAGCTCTGGTTATTACCAAGGAAGTAGCACACAAACTGATAGTGTGTATGAAATCATGATGGAGGCTTTAATTCAACTTTTGTTTACATAGTATAATAGATTTGTGCTTTAGCTATTGTACTGAGTAACTTTGGTTTTCCTTCATAAACCCTCTTGATGTTGTACATAGTTTTACTATAGTTACTGAAATTTCTTTAAATTTTTTTTAAAAACTTGAATAAATTACTTGATTATTATTGATTTGATAAAATTAAGGCTTAAAATTAATTTTAATGAATTAGGGTTTGTGAAAATTAAAGCTCCCTTTTGTTTTTGTTCTCGAAAAAATTAATCTCGCATGCATTAACTTAATTTTAAGTTTCTAGAAACCCAGAAGATAACTTGTTTCTAGAAATTATTAATATAATTACATCGCATGCTTGATTTGATGTTTAAAAACAAAATGATTTCTGCGTTTACTGGAAAAACGATTATGCATGTCCCTTTTGCTTTTAGCTTTTGGTTTATTGTGTTCTGGAAAGAAAGAAAAAAATTTGCATGCCCTTATTTTTGTGTTCAAATCAAGTTTTGTTTTTTGTGTGAATGCGATACTAGGTTTGTTGTTCTAATTGAAACAATCGCTCGCGATAAACCTTCACCTATGGTGAACTGTCGATAGTGAAAAGGTGAACCGATGGTGATTATCGCCATTGGCCAAAGGTGAGATCTTATTATAGAGATGCTTAGATGCCTGCGAGAGGCAGGCAAAATTGGCCTAGAATAGAAGCATGCTCATAGAAGATGCACTAAGGATGGGGAGCAACAAAGAACGATGGTAACAAATGAAAGGGAGGCAGTGGCGCAAAAAAAAAAAGAAAAGAAAAGTGGATACAACGTCTAGTGGCAAATCCTACAATGCATCATAGAAAACATGTTGGCACGTGTAGTAACAGCCATCACTCCATTCGTGATTTTTTTGTGTTTTGAGCCTTTTTAATTAATTTAATTGAATTGAGATTACATTGGTCTAAATTCATAATAAGTTTGAAAATTTGTTTTTCTAAATATTTGAAATTTTTTTAAAGGATTATCTTTATTAGGAATATTTTGGAGTTTAGTTTAATTTTTTAAAGAGTTGAAATATCAAATTAAATTTGTTATCAAATCAATAATTAGAATCAAGCAAAAATTTTAAAGAATTTCTTTCATAATTTGATTATGTTAGAAATTATTAATATAATGAGATTATACTATTTCTCATGGGACCTAAATTTTTAAAATTTTAGATATTTCAATTAAATATTAAGTATACATTAAAAGTGTGATAGTTAATTTCCATTATTTAAGAATAAAACTAGAGTTTTGTTTATTATAAGGCTTGGTCAGTGACTCAAGGTCCCTTTAACCTGAATATGTTTTTATCTCAAATTATTGTGTTCTACTTAACTAACTTTGAATTATTTAAGTAAGTGACTCATGATCACATAAATTTAGAGGCAAAGTTAGGAATAATATATAACACATATTTTGGCAAAGAGTTAACGGATCAAGGACTCACATAAGTTATGGTTGATAAAATTGTTAGCTACTTAATTCAAATTGAGTTGATTTATTAAGTAACTCAAGATTAACTTATTTTTAATGAGATCTTAGCCTACTAGTAAATTATTTGATAATTTCTTGACTTAATATTGAAGGCTATTATTTTGAATAAAATAATGGGAGTAATATTATATTTATTAAAGTTCTTATTTATTTGAAATACTTGCTCTTTTATATCTTTCGGTTGTTAAAAGAAGATGAGTACCAATAGGTCATTGAGGAGAATCATAGATGCTAACAAGCTAACTGGACCCAATTTCTCATACTGGTTTTGCAACTTGAAAATTGTTCTCAAGTACAAAGAGAAATTGTATGTTCTTGGCACTATTGTTCCACCAAAACCTATTTTGGATGCAACTGATGAGGTTTCAGAGAGATATCAACATTATATTGATGATATTAAACAAGCTATATGTGTAATGTTGGCTAGTACATTTCCGTAGCTTTAGACGTAGCATGAGAATATGGTTGCTTTTACTATAATTATAAATCTTGAGGAGTTGTTTATTGTACAAAGCAAGGTGAAAAGGTATTAGTTCTACAAAGCTTTATTTTAATGCAAGATGGCAAAAGGATCTTTAGTGGAGCTATATGTGCTAAAAATGATAGACTATATTGAAAAACTAGGCCAATTAGGTTTTGTCATAGACTATGAGTTAAGGATTGATATGGTTCCACAGTCTCTTATTTTGAGCTTTTCACAGTTTATTATAAACTTCCATATAAACTGAAAGGATGTGTCATTGCCTGAATTGTTAAATATACTTAAGACTACCAAGGGGTGCCTTGAGAATGAATCTAGTTTTGTTCTTGTTTTCCAAGAGCAAGAAAAGGGTTTAAGAAGAATAATAACAACAAACATAAGGGTTCTGCTATAGTAGAAAAGCCAAAAGGTGGTGTCAAGAAGAAGACTAATGACAAGGGCACATGTTTTCACATTGAGTTAATGAACACTAGAAAAGGAACTATATAGCTTATCTTGCTACCCTGAAAGATTAGAAACTTAAGGAAGCTACTTCTTCAGGTACATTTATGATTGAGATCAATCTTTCTAATTCTATTCCATATTTTTAGTATTAGATACTGGATATAATTCTCATATTTGTAATAACATACAAATGTTAACAAGGAGTAAATCATTGAGGAAAGGTGAAATGGACCTATGAGTTGGCAACAGGGAAAGGGTTGCTGCATTAGCTGTAGGAACTTGTAGTATAACTTTGCCTTTTGGCCTTGAACTAGAATTAATATTTGTTATTATGTTCCAGTTGTTACTAGAAACATCATTTCTATTTCTATTTAGATTTGAATGGATTTTTCCTTATTATTAATAATAAAAGTTGTTCTTTCTATAAAGATTATGTTTATTATAGATTTCAATTACTTATAAATTGTTTGTATGAATTATATCTTAAAAGGCCAGTCCTTAATATAAATAGCAAGAAAAGAAAGTTAAGTGACCAAAATCTATCTTATTTATGGCATTGTAGGTTAGATTATATAAATGAAACTACAATCACAAAGTTACATAAAGAACAATATTGGGATCCTTTTAATTATGAATCATATGAAACTTGTGAATCTTGTTTATTAGGAAAGATGAGCAAACTATCCTTTAATGGAAAAGGGGAATGTGCCGATGAGTTACTGGAGCTTATACATTTAGATGTGTATGGCCTTATGTCTACTTGTACTAGAGGAAGATTCTCATATGTAATTACTTTTACAAATAATCATTCTAGATATGGTTATGTGCACTTAATAAAACAAAAGTTTGAATCAATTAAAAAGTTCAAAGAATTTAAACTTAAGGTTGAGAAACAAATTAGAAACAGTATTAAGACATTTACATCTGATCGATATGGTGAATATTTAGACCACGAGTTTCTTGGTTACTTAAAAGAGAATGAGATTATCTTATAATAGACTATCTGGAACTCCATATTATAATGGAGTGTTTAAAAGGAGAAATCATACTCTATTAGATATGGTACATTTAAATGATGAGTTATATAATCCTTCCTGTCTCCTTTTAGAGACATCCTTTAAAATTACAGCTTACTTTCTAAATAGAGTTCAATTAAAATTGATTGACAAGACTTTTTATGAGATATGGAATGGTAGTAGACCAAACTTATCATGTTGGGACCCGATATTGGGATCGGACCCCAACCAGAAAAACGGAACACGGAAACGAACGGAAAAACTAAAAAGAACGGATCCTATACGAAAGTGGGCCAAACGCAAACAAAAACAAATCGGCGGAAACGAACCATAAGGCTAAAGTCAAAGAAAGCAAATCGGATCAAAAAGTGAACTGTGAAATTCCGACATCCGAAAATGTGAACCTTAGAAAAACTAGCGTTGGAAACTCAAGACACACTTGGTCTACGCAATTCCAGATCGGTATAAATTTTTTTTTC
>JANITX010002869.1:0-10499 GCA_027564395.1 Erythroxylum ulei | reverse complement strand
GGCATAACTCCCTCATCCGACCTCCAATTGAGGTGATTCTTGGACCAATAGATTCCTAAGACATGTATATTTATCCCCATAAAAATTTGTACCATTTGGAGTTATATCAAGAGAGTTTGCATTAGAACAAGTGAAGGGTGGTCGGGTTGAAGAGCATAATTGGAGTATGTACACACTTAGGCTTTTTAAGCATATCTCGAGTTATAGAACTCCGTTTGAGGTGATTCTTTCTTCAAAGTAAATTAAAGACTTAAAGTTACAATTTCTATGAAGAGTTCCACTTATGAGTTTGATGTTTTTTTAGTGTACGCTCACCACCATTGTGGAATGACAGCAAATGACCCTTCAGGGTTTCAAGCACAAGGTTCAGGACTCCGAAAGTTGGGCTCAGAAAACGGAGTCCAACAATAATTGTCAATTTTGTGTGTAATTCTAGTTGGATTCATTTTTGGTTTATAAAGGATTTTGTTTGAAACTTTTATTTTGGAGAAAATTGTGGAAGGATCCCTTTTGTATACTTAATGTATGTGTATCCTGGTTAGATCTATTATGCTTATTTTATGTACATTCTGGTTGGATCCACATTTTAGTATCTAGGAACATTTTGATTGGATCAATTATGAGTTAGAATTGCAATATTATATTATATAAATATCAACTTTTTAGGTTTATGAATGTCAAAGTTACATGGTTATAGACTTACGCTTGTCAAATAATTCATATGCTTGTCAAATGGAACTTTGAATATTGTCTTTTGTCTTTTTATAATTGCTTTTCTAGGCATATTGTCACAATTTTAACTTCATTTTGAATGTAATTACATATGTACTTACATATAATGTAGTAACTGAAATATATTAACTAAAGTTTCATGTACAATATAAGTACTTCTCACATTATCCCATTCATATACAACATTTTTAACCTCGTGATTTCAATACTAAGAAATTTATAAGAACATTCTTTAGATCCTTGTTATCATTCACAGTGAGCTTCAATTCATATTCTATTCTTTTTATAACTCAATTTATTCCTTCTCCTCCTCTTTATTTGGTCTTCTAACAACTCCATCACATACCTCATCTTCAATTGGACCTTTGTAACGAAAAGCTAATTAGTGCTTCAACTTAGCATTATCATTCAACAATCTTTGAATAACATCAATAGTACTATCTGGAAAGTGTTCGTCATGCCAATGAAAGAACTTACAACTCTTAACCTTGTAAGTATCACCAAAACAAACTTTCATTCATATTGAATATCATATAAAAACATTATTACTAACAGGATATTTTGGGAACCTATAAAGCCTATAGTTAGGATTTTTTATTTATTTCATGAAGTCCTCAAACAAGCATTGAATTCCCATAAGCATTGAATCGTTGAAGAACCATTATTAGTTGAAGACCTAGAAAATGACATCTTTAATCCAGAGTGTTCCATTTCTCTAGTATACATCACAACATAACCAAGCAATAACAACAAGCATAATGATCTTTAACAACATAGAAATACCGTAATCACCAATAAATAAATCAACGCTCCGTTGGCAATGTAATAAATGTTATTTCTCCATACTGCTTTAAATTTTGGCTTCATAACGGTCAACTTCTATAACCTCTAGTGCTAACCCATTAAATATATTTATTTGCAACATTTCACATACAAGGCCATTATCAATGCCAACTTGAAAATAATAATGATCAACGTTCATTTCATCTTCAAACTAATTCATAGATTACAATGCATAAATTACAAGAACATCCTCGATAAATACCTATAACTTGTTTTTTAGCGTTAATTCAGATAGAGGAAGTTAGAGCGGGAAGATGAGGGAACAAGGGATGTGAGAAGCACGTGCGGAAGACGTAGGGAACAAAGGGTGTACGCGGGTATAGGGAATTATAGAATCTATAATGTCGGAACAACATATATTCATACATTTACAGCGATTTTACGTTATGTTGGTTGTTATGGAATCATTCCCTCTCAATTGTTGATTCTTGTCTCTGTGGATTTCTCTCTCCCTCTCTATCTCCCTCTCTTTCTGTGCCGATCGTTTCTACTGTTCCCTTCAATTGCTAGCATTTATTTTATAACATTTGGTATCAAAGCAAACGAATCTGGGGCGCATCCATGGCCGAAGGTACACGAGGTGCAGAGTTATGTAGGTTGGAAGAAACATTGAAGGTACTTATGGAAGCTCAGGGTCGTCAGGAAAAATTGCTTCGGGAAATGCAGGAACGCAACGAAAAGGCTTTATTGGACGTACAGAATAAAACCGAGCAGCTGGCAAGTGAGGTGAGTGACCTACGTTCCTCCAGCGTTTCGGAAGGGTCGAAACACGGAGAAGGCAGTAGCATGCCTAGCCCGGCAAGAAGTACTGTTCAAGTGCTACCGAATAAGGAGGAGTCGGGGGGATCTAGCAGGTTGGGAAGGATTGAGTTTCTAGTGTTTGACAGAGATAACATCAAATCATGGGTGTACCAATGCGAACAGTTCTTCCATATCGACCTAACACCTGACAACATGAAGTTGAACGTTGCAATCTTACACATGGATGAAAAGGCACAAGAGTGGTACCGTTTGTTCTTGCGCAATCAACTGAAAACGGAGGTGATGGAATGGGATGAGTTCACTAAGGCTCTTCAGCAAAGGTTTGATGCCGAAATGTTTGATGACCCTGTTGGGGACTTTAAGGAGTTGAAACAAATGGGAACTGTGTTGGAATACTGCGCGCAATTTGATCACTGCTCGAATAGGTTATCATTGACGGAGGATTATTTAGTAGGGTTTTTCATCAAGGGCTTAAAGTCAGAGGTCGGGGTCGCGATGCAACAATTTTAGGTGGACCATGCAAGGCGAACAATTCAGCATGGAAGCACTAGTGATTTCGTTGGGAGGATGCGATGAAGTCTTGGGAGTTCAGTGGTTGATAGGGCTCGAGGTTGTCCTGTGTAATTTCCGCAACCGCACGATGACATTTCAGTGGAAAGGGAAGCTGATCACTCTCCAAGGTGGCTTTGAGAGCCGATCCAGAGTAATCTCTGAGAAGGGGTTTTAGAAAACGCTGCAGGGATCGATCGGAGGTCAATTAATGGTGATCCAGTTATCAAATCCTCTGGAATACCAATTCCAACAGATGCGTTTGACGGCGGAGTAGGGTAGTGCATTTGATGAACTGAATGTAGCCTTAGCTCAGTTTGTAGAGGTGTTTTAGGAACCGACGACCTTACTGCCGGACAGGCAGTTCAATTAACAAATCATACTAAGAGAAGGTGTCGATACGATTAACATCCGGCCATATCGATACTCCAGTGCATAGAAGAATTTCATCGAACAAGAGGTGAAGAAGTTAATGGATCACAGTTTCGGGCCTTACGCTTCTCCGATAATCTTGGTGAAGAAGAAGGATAATTCATGGAGAATGTGCGTGGATTATCGTGAGTTGAACAGATTTATGATTAAGGATAAGTTTCCGATTCCATTGATTGAGGAGCCTTTAGATGAATTAAGTGGCGCAAGTTGGTTTTCAAAATTGGATCTGCGCTCGGGTTATCACTAGATCCAGATGCAACCCGACGACATCTCCAAGACGACGTTCAAGACGCACGAAGGGCATTACGAATTTCTAGTAATGCCCTTCGATCTGACAAACTCTCCCTCGACTTTCCAACGCTTGATGAATGAATTGTTTCGACCTCACTTGCGCCGGTTCATCCTCGTCTTCTTCGACGATATTCTGATCAACAACCCATCATTGCCGTCACATGTGGAACACTTATCATTGGCGTTAAAAACATTGTTGGATAACCGATTATTCCTTAATGGGAAGAAATGTGTATTTGGGGCCCAGGAGGTCGTTACCTGGGCTACACCATTTTAGAAGCAGGGGTGGCGATTGACTTACGGAAGGTCAAGACGATCGAAGAATGGCTGGTGCCGCAATGTACGAAGGAGCTGCGTGGGTTCTTGGGGATCACGGGGTACTATCGACGATTTATTAAGAATTATGGTGCAATGGCTAAGCCACTGACGGACCTATTGACGAAGGAGAACGGGGTAGTATGGAGTTGGAATTTGGAGGAACAGAGTGCATTCGACTCCTTAAAAAGGGCCATCACGTCGGCTCCGGTCCTTGCACTTCCGGATTTCTCGAGACCCTTTGTCATTGAGGATGATGCATGTGGCCATGGCATCGGAGCTGTATTACAACAGGACGGACACCCCATTGTGTATCTGAGTAAGGCATTGGCACAAAGACATCGGGGGTTATCGACGTATAAAAAGGAGTTTTTAGCAGTAATTAAGGCCATCAAACAATGGCACCACTACCTAACACCTCGGCCGTCCATTGTTCGAATGGACCACCGCAGTCTTAAGTATTTGTTGGAGCAGCGACTATCTACTCCGTTCCAACAATCATGGTTGCCGAAGCCCCTAGGATACAACTTCGAAGTGCAATACAAAAGTGGTAAGGAGAATGCGGCGGCCGACTCACTTTCTCGCACAACTAGTGTTGAGATGTTTTCAATGTCCATTTCGCAAGTCCACAGTGAATTGTTAGAAGCGATCAAGCAAAGTTGGCAAGACGATGCAACTGTTCGACAATTGATCCACAGGGTGGAAGAAGGGATAATGGAATCCAAGGCCTATGAATGAAAGGGAGGCTTATTACGGTGGAAAGGGAGGCTTATTACGGCGGAAAGGGAGGCTGGTGGTCAGAGCTAATGCCCATCTCCGACAACAGATCATCAGCATCAGCCATGATGACGTCATGGGTGGTCATGCTGGGGCGGTGGCTACCACAAAACGATTACAGTCGTTATTCTTCTGGAAGGATCTGAGTAGGGACTTGCGCAACTACGTTCAAAACTGTATGGTTTGCCAACGAAACAAGTTTGACAATGCGGTATACCTTCTACAACCGCTTAGCATACTCGAAGGGAGCTAGAAGGAAATACGCATGGATTTTGTGGAAGGGTTGCCGCCATCGAAGGCGAAATCGGTGATATTGGTGGTGGTCGATCGGTTTACGAAGTATGCGCATTTCATTTCACTGAAGCATCCGTATTCGGCTCAGGATGTTGCGGAATTATTTCTTAATCATGTTTTTAAGTTGCATGGCATGCCAGAAGCAATAGTTAGTGATCGGGATCCAGTTTTCCTTAGCAAGTTTTGGTAAGAACTTTTAAGGTTACAGGGCGTTAAGTTGAAATTGTCTACAGCATACACCCTCAAACAAACGGGCAGATGGAAGCAGTGAACAAGGTGCTGGAAACATATCTCCGATGTTTCCATAGCGAGACACCGCAGAAATGGGGGGAGTGGTTGGCTCTAGCGGAGTGGTGGTATAACACTACTCATAAGACGGCTATTAACTCTACACCATTTGAGATTCTGTACGGGTATCCACCTCCGGTGTACACCCCGTATGTTGCAAGGGACTCGACGGTGATGGAGGTCGACAGGGTATTGCAAATTTGGGAAGCTATGGTTAATCTTACCCGCTTCCACTTACAACGAGCTCAGAATCGGATGAAGCAGTACACAGATGCCAAGCGGACTGATCGGACATTTCAGGCGGGGGATGCTGTCCTGTTAAAGGTTCAGCCTTATAAACAATTTTCTCTGTGGCGCCGGTGCAACCAGAAGTTGTCACCGTTGTACTATGGCCCTTACCGAGTGACGCAGAGAGTGGGGAAGGTAGCCTATAGGCTGGACCTACCGACCCAAGCAACCATTCACCCAGTATTTCATGTCTCACAGCTCAAGAAGGCCTATGAGAATCAAGCCTGTACTACATCTATACTTCCGGAGTTCCTAACACCAACAGAACGCATTCTGGTGGCCATTTTGGATAGGAGAATTACTAAGCCGAATAATCGAGCCGTCACTCAATGGTTGATTTAGAGGTCGGACGAGGAGAAGACGAATGCGACTTGGGAATATGTGTTGGATCTCCAGCAACACTATCCAGAGATTAACTTGATTGACAAGGATGTTAAGGGGAAGGGGATTGTTAGCGTTAATTCAGACGGAGGAAGTTAGAGCGACAAGACGAGGGAACAAGGGATGCGAGAAGCACGTGTGGAAGACATAGGGAACAAAGGGTGTACACAAGTATAGGGAATTATAGAATCTGTAATGTCGAAACAACATATATTCGTACATTTACAGCAATTGTACGTTATGTTGGTTGTTATGGAATCATTCCCTCTCAATTGTTGATTCTTGTCTCTGTGGATTTCTCTCTCCCTCTCTATCTTCCTCTCTTTCTGTGCCGATTGTTTCTACTGTTCCCTTCAATTGCTAGCATTTATTTTATAACATTGTTTAGAAGAGTAATATGCCAATTAATCTAAGATTGTTGATGGCTTAAGCTCACCAAGTCCAAGTTTCCTTTACTCACAGGAGACATAAAATTGACGTTCGCACTTGAATCACACAAAGCATATGTAGAAAAGAGAATTAAAGCAATTGTCTCTACCAAATAAGGATCCATTATGTAGGGGATGGGAAGACGAAGAGTGGACAAATAAAAAAATGAGAATTGAAATAAAAGTAATAAAATTAAGATAAATAGAGGGATGAAACCTATAACATTAATGAGTGCACGAGTAAGTGAGTAGAAATATCTTTCAACTAGGCTTTTATGATTAGAGTGACTAGCGAATGATGGAACCTCGAGTGCAATGATTAGAGAACGATGAAGAGAGATGATACCTTGGGTGTATCGACCGGAGAACGATGGAGAATAACAGAGAAGCAAATTAGGGTAATGAAGAAGAGGGGGACTCTGGTTAAGCAAAACGTGGGAGACTTAATTTGAGGGACATTAAAATATATTAAAGAATTTCATTATTTGTAGAATAATAAATATTATTATTTAATTATAAAACATTATTGTTTAATTACACATCAATTGCCATGTTAACAGCTGACCTTACTCAACATACTTAAGTGGACAAATTTAACTGAGACATAATGTCAATTTGACGGAGTTAACATTTTTGGAGCAAATTGCTCTTCTTCTTTTCTTTTTGTTTTTTGATAACTCAGGTTTTAGGCTTATTATGATGTCAATTTGACGGAGTTAACAATTTTGGAGCAAATTGCTCTCCTTTTTTTTTTTTTGATAACTTAGGTTTTGGGCTTATTATCGTGAAACCTACGAGCCACCTGCTCAAACTCATAGATAAATAAATTTAGGTCTGATCCGAAATAGTTTTGAGAATACTTACTCTTAAAAAATGGGCTACCACCAGAGAATTACATCACCTTAAATAAAGGTTGCTTCTCGCAAGACTATGACCTACAATTTTCACACAATTCTCTCCTCTTTTTTACTGCTAGGCTACCCCGTGAGGGGCTAAATTGCTCAATTTTGGAAATTATTGAAGGGGTATAATGATATCAAAGATAACGAGAAGAGTTATCTTAGACTTTTTGGTAAACGTAAGGGAACAAGTTGGACCTTTCTCCATTGATTTATTACTTTATTATATTTACTTATAATAAAATATAAAATATATTTTATTAAAATTTTAACTATATTTATTAATTATTAATAATATATTTATTATTTTAATATGAAGTGAGTCAAATATTTTTTTAAAATTTTATTTATTATGTAATAATATTAATAAATAAATGATGATTTTATTTTTATTTATACCTTATATTTTGACAATCATTAATAACTTATTTGATTAATCCTTTTATTAATAAATAAAATTGTAAAGCTTCCTACTATTGATTTATTATATTTGCATATCATTACTTACATAAAAATATAAATAAAATTTAATATGTAATAATAACTTGTTTCTTAATAATTTATTGATTTATTATATTTTATTAATAGATAATAATATATTCATTATTTTTTATATAATAATAAAATTACACATTTCAAGAGGTTTTTACTTATTGTCCAGTAATGTAATAACTAAAAAGATCAATTTATTATATTTTATTATAAATAAATTTTATATACTTAATAAGTACTGATAATTTTTTTATTAAAAACGGTTGAATATTAGTTCATAGTTTATTAATAAATAATAACATATTTTATATTTTATATAACAGTCAATTAGATATTTAATTAAATTTATTTTATCTAATGGGACTGATAAATAAGATGATAAATTTCTTATATTTTATTTTGATATATATTTTAATATATAATAATTGATTTATAATAAAATTATAAGAATTTGACTATCTTTTTTATTAATATTATTAGAAAATTATCTTAAGAATTTAATAAAATATATAATTCTGATTTTATAAAATAAAACATATATTATTATCTGTCAATATAATATGATAATAATATTTATTAATATATTAATATACTACTTATAATATCTAGATATAATAAATTAATAAAATAATAATTTATAATTTTATTCATTAACAAATAAAAATGAACCAAATAATTATTATTTGCTTATAGAAAATAAATTCCATATAAAAATGAGAATCAGCCAGCTTATTTTCTTTTCGAAATCAAATCAAAATGAGAATCAATCATCTTATTTTCTTTTCAAAATCAAATTTGTTGGACCCCAAATATTTTTTTTAGTTAAGCATGTTTTAAAATAATTTTTGAGGTTTTGATAGATTAATTATTTTTGAAGTGATTTAATTATCTCAAAGTTAGGAGGATTTATTGAATGGGTAAGTGGAATTAAAGTATAATGTAATAAGAATGTTCAAGGGCATTTTTTTGGAGATCATTTAAACATAAAGGCCCTGTTTGGCAATCAACTGATTACATTAGCTGTTAGCTGATTCTATTAGCTGATAGCTAATAGCTGATTTGACCAGCGAATTGCATTAGCTGTTTGGTAGAGATGTTTAGTAAAATTAACTGTTTAGTACTAACTGTTTATATGTAAAATAGCTTATAAGGACATGACTTTAAAAAAATTATAAGGATATAAATATTATATATTTTAGTATTTCAACGACTATGCTTACAAGAATTTAGAATTTAGATATTTAATTCTATAAAAATTAAGTTTATAACTATAATAAAAAACATAGAATATAATAATAATAATAATAATAATAATAATAATAATTTAAAATTATTTGATCCCTTAATTTAAATTGAGTAATATAATTATTTGATCTATTAATTTAAATTAAGTAATATAATTAACTTGTGATTATTATTCAAAAATTATATAAAATTTTATTGTAATATCTTTTTATTTAACCAAGGAATTATTAAATAATTAAATAATATTTTGAAAAGAAAAAATAAATTTGTAAATATTAAATAATTAACTTTGAATGCATAATCAATTAAACTGAAATATTAAATTAAATTAAAGATTGAAATATAAGTATTCTACGTATATAAATTAGAGATTGAACATTAATATCAAATAAGATATGAAATAAATCGAATCGTACAAGACAAAATAACATATAATTGAAATTATCATAAATCAACAAACAAATACGACCCTTCTATATCATCAAGAAATTTTATTTGTCCACAAGTTACACTCTTTCAAATTATATGTTAGCTGTCTGTTTGTTTTATGTGATCCAACATTATATACAAATAGCTTTTTAATATATATATATATTGTTATTTATTTTATGCGATACAATGTATGATTCCCTTATGAAAACTATTGTTTTATGCAAATGGAAATGGAACTTCAGCCTCCCCTCATCATCTTGTGATTTTGCCCCATGCCTTGCATCCATACCTCTGCACTGTCGGAGAGTGAAACAATAACAGGACTGCCCATTGATGCAGAGTAGGAGGGTAAACTTGAATGTCTTCTATGTCCTCCCAAAGAAAGAAGAATGTAGTCTTGTGTCCAAATAAATTAGAATGGAACCCAATTATTCGTGTTGACAGAAATAGGTGACCCTGAAGACACAATGCTGCAAGTCAATAATAAATAAAGAAACGTGTATGGCTAAATGTCATATTTTTCTATCAAATGAAGGGAAAAAAAGGAATGAAATGACTATCCAAAGACTCAAGGATCATCAAAAAATTTCAATATCATGTAGTCAAACCTGTAGAGGCATTTTACGCCTTAAGTGACAGGTGAAGTCATTGATGAGAAATTCCTCAGGTGGGAGCCCAGAGAGCTTCTGGAAGGCTAAATTTGTTTGAGGGGAACGCAAGCTTATCTATGAAATTACATCCATACTTGAATGTATAAGAAAATGGATCTATATCGAGTAAAACAACAGAAGTGAAAGCTCAGCTAAGAATGACCAACCATTTACCTTTGTCCCCACCTCCTTCTCCAATTTACTCAAGTAGTCTTTAACAACACTGCCACCTTTATTGTTGCTCAGGAAAATTCTTAAATGCAGCTTCGATTGGCATGCTTGTGATAGCTTTCCTTGAAGAGGAACCCAAACATCAACTAGATTTGATATATTAGATTTTAGGAAATTAATTTCGGCATGCCCTAGAGATGTAGCTTCACTAAAAGGCCCATCAAAGTCAT
>JANITX010002860.1:0-10500 GCA_027564395.1 Erythroxylum ulei | reverse complement strand
GTAACCTCCGGCCCACAAGAGGCGAGATTGGGGCGGGCCTTAGAGCTGTCTCCTGCAGAGGGTCGAAGAAATTCTGGGTGGGGGGCCTTTTTGGTGGACTTCGGAGGTTTTTTGGGCCCAGCAGCTTTGAAAACCATATCCTTTGTTGGTTGTTTTCCTCGAGACCCGTTGACATCAAACGAAGCAGCAGTCCAGTTTCCAAAGATTGTGGGCAAGTGTGGGCCCGCAGACGTGCCCTGCCCCTGAGTAGCCTGGGGGGCCTGACACGCCAACAGAGAGAAACGTGACCCTCCCGGAGTCATCCTTGTCCCATCTATGCCAGTTGCATCACCTCGAGTCGCCTGTTTCCGGGGTCCTCGCCGAGTGACTAGTGTCCAATCCCCATAGCCGTTGGAAGTCAGTGGGTCAGCCAGCGCGGTTGCTGGGGGAGCAGGGGTCGACGACGCATCCACAACTCTCTCACCCAGATCGATTGGCGAAGGAGCAGGAGAGGCCTGTACGCACGCGTTGGTGACGTGTCCGATCCTGCCACACGTGAAGCACAGCTGCAGAAGACCTTCGTACGCGATGAGTAGATTCTCGCCATCCAGGGTCACGCTATGTCGCAAAGGGGAGGCGAGGTCGACGTCCACCGCCAATCTCGCATACTTCCCACGGGACTTTAGAATGGTGGCGACATCAAGACGGACTGTAGTGCCAACCTGATTTCCAACGGCTGTGAGGATAAGTGGGTGATACCGGGTAAGCGAAAGGTTGAGAATGCGCACCCAAACCACCACCCTGGTGACTGTCCCGTGAGAGGGACGGAAGCTCGGCTGCCATTGCTGAACGGACAGGACGTGTCCGAAGATGACCCAAGGTCCCTGCGTCAAGGCGGCCACACAGTCGTCTTCCTCCCTGAAACGAACAAGAAAGTAATCAAACTCCAAGTCAATAACCTTCATTTGGCCCCTCGGGTTCCAGAGTGCGGCCAGGCGTTTGCATAATACTTGGAACCCGATCCGACGACCGAGCAGTTTTACGACCACTGCGTGCTTCCACTGCTCGTCCAGTTTAGACTTGAAAGAGGCCGAAAGGGTGATGTCGTCTCCCTGGTCCGTCGAAACAGTGATGTCGCCTGCTGTCGTGGCAATGACTTCATCTTCAGTCCAGTCGGCGGTAGTACGCTCAGAAGCGCCTTGCCCCATCACTGCTGCCCTATACGTCGAAGGTGCAGGGTGGTCGGGCGCCTCTTCGCTATCCCGGGTACGCACCCTCTTATGGAGGGAGCCAGCCCGAGTAGGGGCCTCCATGGAGGCGCAAAAAGAGCAACCAGAAAACGCAAACAGGTAGCTAGAACTCAACGCCGGAGCGGAACTGCCACGAAAACCGATGAACTTAAGCAGAAGGAATACGTGATCTTGTCACCTTGACAAAAGCAACTTACTTTGTCAAAAGTTTAAAAGCAAACAATAACGCCACATGTGCCAAACTTTTGTTTCAAAACAACATTGCCCAGTAGTTGCTATACTCTTGTTGGTACATAATATAGTTTTGCCGTACTAAATATTGAATCTTTGGAGCTGCTGGATGGTTAAAGCAAGAGAATTTGACGTTGTCTTCAAGCACCTCGACGAGAATGGTGATGGGAAGGGTTCGCCTGTGGAGTTAAGCCACCGTCTGGGGCAGTTTGGGATGGAATCGTGCATCGAAGAGGCCGAGATGGTGGTTGTTCTGTGGGATTCTGATGGGGATGGTTTGTTGGGAGTAGAGGACATTGTTGGATTACTGCAGGCTAGAGGAGAAGAAGAGAAGTTGAGAGATTTAAGAGAGGCTCTTGGGATGTATGATACCGACAATTGTGGGTTCATTACTCCCAAGAACTTGACGAGGATGTTGAGTAAACTTGGTGAGTCTAAGTCGATCACTGAGTGTAAAGTTATGATAAGCCAGTTTGATCTGGATGGGGATGGTGTTCTTAGCTTTGAGGAGTTCAGGATCATGATGCAGTAACCCTGTCTGGGTCATCCAAACTATAACTTTTCTGTAAATTTACCAGTTCTTTATCATTATTTGATTCTTGTAAAATAGTATAAATGATACTCTAAATTTCACAGATGACTCCACTTTTCTTCAGTATTATGTGATTCAATAGCAGAAGAAGCATAAAAAAGAGTAATATGAGACAAAGAAAATCCCTGTTTCGAGTTAGGAACAATATATATAGTTATATACCATTAAATTGTAGAATCGTTCTCTTAAATCATATCATTATTCCAATGGCGGTCATGATTCCTTGCAAGAAATATGGATCCAAACGACCAAGTTAGAATAAAGATTTTTCAATGGGTGTCCTTGATGGTTAGAATTACACTACGTCATTTCCGATCAAATTTAGTTCAAAGTTAACAAATAAAATTTTATCGACTCTATTTTGAGTTCAAGTCAAAATTAAAGGATTTATTGAAATTTCGATTAAATTTGAGTTTTAAAGGATTGGTTGAACCAAATTTAAAATTGTAAGTTGATTGAGATTTAGTCTTGATTCAAAAAGATTAGTCCAAACTAATAGGAATAACTTAAAATAATACTGTTTAGTTTAATACCTATTTAGTCCAAATTTAGTTATATTTTAGACCAAATTCAAGTCATAAAATTTAGTATATTATTTATTTTATTACTTATTTTTATATTTGTATGTAGACATATTTATTTATTATATTATATTATTGTTAATGAGGATGAGCTTTGGAATAACTCGTAATATTATTCTTTTGTAACCAGAAGGTTATGAGTTCGAATCATAGATATAAACTTTTTGTAAAAATGCAAAGAAAGGCTGTGAACATTGATGACCCTCCTCTGACCCTCGCAAAGCGGAGAGTTTTGTACGCTGGGGTACATTGTGTTTTTATTATATTATAATTATCTTTTATTTCTGTACTTTTATTTTATTTTTAATTAGTGTTATCTTATTATATATATGTATATGTATCTATGTATATATTTTTTCTTATGGATTTATCAAAAACAACATCTTTACCAATTAGGAATAAGATTGCGTACTAATGAATCTCTTCAGACTCTGCGTTTTAGAAGAACTTTTACTGAATTGTTGTTATTGTTGTTGTATTTAAACCATGAGACTAACCCGACTCATTCCTTTATGATCAATTGCAATGAGATAGTCAATAAAGAGTTTTATTATAAAATTCAGCAACAATATTCCCAAAATCAGCCTAATGGAAAACCATCAAAATTAGTTCTCCTTCAGATGTGTCACCCTCTTCCTCTTGTAAGCCAAAATAGTTTAACGCAAATGTTTGCTTTGTATAATCTTAGTTCGTACACAATACAACTACAAATGTATAATAGATATACTCTGCCATAATATCAGATTCTTAATTACTACTCAAATGAAGAAAAACTGTCAATACAAAATTTTGCATGCCCTTATGAACAGAGTATCATCAAACTGAGCGCATACAAATATGTATAAATATGAAGTACAGAAAGGGGTCAATTCAACCTTGTAAATAATTATCTTGAAACAACAATCGGAGAATTTCACCTACAAGCTTTAAGGAAGAAACTCTCACTATTAGAAGCTGATTAACTTTGTTTATCAGTGGGAGCAACATATTTCACAAGGAACGTTAGGTTGGAAAATTGGTCAACAAGTGGATAATTTCATCTACGAGCTCTCCGAAGAAACTCTCTCAGAAATTGATGAAACTTTGCTTATCTGTGGGAATAATAAATTGCCATAAGGAATGGTAGGTTGGAATATCAAAAAAACAAATATCTTGATTTAGTCTCAGACAACAAACATCTTAAATTGACAAATGAATTTTGTCTACATGCTCTCTGGGTGAGACTCTCACTCTTAAAAGTTGATTGAACTTTGCTTATTTGTAGGAGTAACATGTTGCCACAAGGAACAGTAGGTTGGACTATTAACTACCTTTCATCTGTGGGAGCAACATATTGCCACAAGGAATGATAGGTTGAAAAATCGGCTACCTGAATCTTAAAAACAGAAAGGTTACATTCGTCCTTTTAGTAAAGTATATACTGTCAATCCTCTTATGTAAGGGCCACTATATGTTATACATATATGTTGAATGTCTAGCCCTATTTTAAGACTTTCGGTGATCATAGACAGTGAATAAAATCACAGTAGATAGACATTAACTCTAAAAGATAAAGACCATGTAGGAAGATCATCTAAAGATAGTGAAGATCTTTGTAGATATGGATATATCATTCTTAGATAGATATAATCTCTTATCTTGTTAATTATGATGTAGATAAATCCTATCAAATAGAGTTCTATTTAAATGAGGAAGTCATCACACTGGATAATGCAATGTAATCTAATTCAGATAAGATTTGATTTAGCTAATTAAGTTCAATTAGGATTATAATTTAACTATCAAGCTAGAGGTGCTTATAAATAACTCATTTAAGTCCTGTTCCACAAGAGATAGAGAGTGCAGTCACAACGTTCAAAAGTGAAGAAAAATAGAGAGAGGAAAAAAGGGTTAGATTCTCATCCATATTTGATTGTTTTTGGGATTGGTTTAAGGGTTTGTTGACTATGATATCAACTTTGATTTCAATACTAAAACATCATGAGCAAACTTATTGTTGTGGGGGGTGAGA
Source organism: Erythroxylum ulei (assembly GCA_027564395.1). Classification (NCBI taxonomy): domain Eukaryota; kingdom Viridiplantae; phylum Streptophyta; class Magnoliopsida; order Malpighiales; family Erythroxylaceae; genus Erythroxylum; species Erythroxylum ulei. The sequence continues at coordinate 5,856 of JANITX010002860.1, read as the reverse complement.
CTTTAACTTTTCTTGTAAATCCTTATTGAGTTTAGTGGATTTATTTTTTTTAGTCTGCCCCATTTTTTCCTCTACATTGAAGGATTTTCTATGTTAAATCTTGGTGTTTGTTTCATCTTTTAGTTTCTTCTCATATTTTTTGCTGCTGCAATAAGGAGTTCTTTCTTATCGTTAATAGTTGGTTGATTTTTAAAGAGTTATGTTTTTGTCTCCCAACAAGTGATGTTAGAGCCATCATAATGAAAGGTGGAAACATCTCTATGGTAAGTTAACGTCGTCAAATTACTCGATTTGGTGGCCCATGATGGAGGACCTTCTGTATTATAAGGATCTCTTCAATCCTATTGATGTGGATAGAGGTGTGAAGGATGATGTTCCTTAAAACTTAAAAAGATGTCAGATAGAGAATGGGAAAAGATGAAACATAAAACTCTGAGAACTATCAGAGAATGGATTGATATTAGCATATTTAACCATGTGTCTCAAGAGATAGATCCTTTTGAGTTATGAAAGAAGTTAAAAGGTATATATGAAAAGAAGACGACTTATAACGTCTCTCTGATTAAAATATTTGTGAAATTGAATTTGAAGGTTGGGAAATCAACTTCAAAACATCAAAGAAATTTCCAAAACATAATCAACAAATTTACAAAAATGAAGATTATTCTTGACAAAGATAAAGAGATGTTATATTTCGTTATATTTTAGTTTTAAAATATCTTTTTAAAAAGTCGAGTTATATTTTATTTTTATTTATTTATGTATTTATTGTAATTTTATTTACATAATGATTTAGCTTGCTAGTTTTACTTATTTACTCTTTTAACCTACATCACTCTTTTATTGTCACATCTGCATGTGGATCTACCAGAAACAGCCTCTTTACTATGTAGGGATAAGACTGCGTATTATCAGACCTCCCCAGATCTCGCTTTATTGCGGGACTTCGGACTAGGTGTGATGATGATGATGATTATTATTATTATTATTCTTGATGATGATCTTTAAGCTCTGTCCCTGCTGATTTTATTACCGGATAGCTAGGAAACGCTAGTAGTGATGAATAACAATTCAGCTCTTGAAGGTGTGCTCTTTTTGGATGTAATCAAAGAGAGTTTGTTTAATGAAGAAAAAAAGAAAGGAGATTAGAGTCGACAACGTGTAGGCTTTCATGCCAGAAAGCAGGGGAAGGAACAAAAGTAGGGGTCCTAATGGTTGTGGCAAGTCTAAGAATAGTTCAAAGTCCAAAGGTGACAATGGTGTGAAGACATGCCACTATTGTAATAGGTTATGACATATTAAGAGATTCTACTATAAGTGGAAGAGGGATAAAAAAACCAAGATTATCATAATGATGATGATGATAGGAGTACAACTACAACTACTTCAAGCACATATAATGAGGTGTCAATAGATTGTAAAACTAGTGAATGCTTAATGTCAGTAATTTTCGTCATGAATGGCTGATTGATACAGCAACATCCTATTATTGTGCTCCAAAGGTGGAGTATTTCTTAAACTACAAGAGTGGAGATTTTGGGAGTATAAAGATGGGAAACCAAAGTTTCACCAAGATAATAGGTATGAGTGATATCTGAGTTTAGACAAACATCAGATCCTTGCTAACCTTAAGAGATATACAACATATCTCCGATCTAAGGTTGAATCTGTTATCGGTGAATGTATTAGATCAAAATGGATTTAAGCACATTTTTTAGGATATAAAGTGGAAAATTTTCAAAGACGTAATAATGGTTGTCAGATGGGAGTTAATTTACTTGTCGTACAAGACACATTTAAAGGTGTGGTGAAGTATACTCATCCGAAAAGGAAAATTCACCAAATATGTGAAATTGACAATTGGGACATATGAGTAAGAATGGATGAAAGTTGATAGCTGGAAAATCCTTTATCCTAGTTAAGAAATCACAACCGCTTAATCCTTGCAATTATAGCTTGGCTGAAAAGCAACACAGAACCTCTTTCAAGATAAGATTTGTAAGAAAGTCAGAGTTATTAGAGTTGGTGCCTTCAGATGTTTGTGGTCCTATTGATGGGAGTCACTAGGAGGTAATGTCTATTGTTTTACATTTATTAATAATGCTTTGACAAAGACTTGGATGTTTATATTGAACTCTAAAAGTCATTTGTTTAAAACTTTCATGAAGTTCCATGTTATGGTAGAAAGGAAAGTTGAGAGGAAGCTGAAGTTCCTATGAACAGATAATGTAGGGGAGTATACTTCTAAGGTGTTTGAAGAATATTGTACATCGTATAGAATCAGACATGATGACCAGAGACTCTATAGTACAATGGGGTTGTTAAGAGGATGAACAGAACCATTATGGAGAAGGTTCGGTGCATACTCAGGATGTTTATATTGCCAAAGACATTTTAGGGAGAAACTTTCCAAACAACGGTCTACCTAGTAAATCAAGCTCCCTCTGTTCCATTGGATTTTCAGATTATTGAGAGATCGTGGACTAGCAAAGATCCCACATATCATTATTTGAGAATTTTTGGTTGTAAGGTATTCAAACATATGCCTAAAGATCAGAGAAAGAAACTTGTCTCAAATTCGATACCTTGCATCTTTATTAGATTTGGTGGTGATTAGTTTTGCTTCAGACTTTATAACCTAGAGAAGAAAAAGGTGGTCAAGAGTTATGATGTGGTGTTTTAGGAGCACGAGAGAGGTACTGATCTTTTGAATGAAGATAAATCATAATACTGTAACTCATCTGATGACATAATTGGCTTTTCGCTAATTCCTTCAACTATTAAGTAGTTTGTAGGTGAAGAAGATGAAGTGTGTGACCAAGCAAACATTGGTGGTGATCAAATACAATCTGATATGGATGAGCTATATGGACCACATCCAAAAAATATTGAAGATGAATCCATTAAGGATAATGAGCAAAGGAAGCAACTGGATCCAAGATCTGATGAAACACAACTTTAAAGGTCAATATGGGAGAAAAATCCTTCTACAAGGTATCTAAGTTTTTGAGTACCTATTACTTATTGCTAAGGGGGAGCCTGAGAATGTGCAAGAGATTGCATTTTATAAAAACGTCAGATATTATTGGTTGAGGCTCGTGATAGAAGAGCAACAATTAATATTAAAGAAGGTTCATACATATTTAAATGGTTCTTATATGTTGACTAAAGTAGTTCCTGAAAGTAAACATGAGCTTTACCGTAAGCTTGTTAGGATGTATCTGAAGAAGATGATAGAGAATAACGCGTCTTCCCTATATTTGGGCTGGGGGGGGTGATTGCTGAGTGTTCAGAGGATCACATGAAAATAGTGGAGATTTACGTGGATATGAATGTATTATTCCTAGATAGATGTAATCTCTTATCTTGTTAGTTATGATGTAGATAAATCCTATCAGATAGAGTTCTATTTAGATAAGGATGTTATCTTAATGGATAATGTGATGTAATTTGATTAGGATAAGATGTGATCTAGCTAATTGAGTTCAGTTATGATTTTAGCTTAGCTATCAAGCCAAATGTGTTTATAAATAGCTTATTTGAGCCTTGCTCCATATAAGAGATAGAGAGTGCAGTCACAACATCCAAAAGTGAGAAAAAATAGAGAGGGCAAAAAAGGTTAGAGTCTCATCCTTGTTTGATTGTTTTTATGATTAGTTTAAAGGTTTGTTGGTTATGATATCAACTTTAGCTTCAATCCTAAAACTTTGTGAGACAACCTATTATTGTAGTGTCTTGGTGAAGTCTTCATTATTTCTCCTTTGGTCCTAAAAAATTACCTATTTCTTTGATCCCATAAACGAGTAACAGGATAAGTGAGAGTTATTCTATATATCCACCTATCATTCTCCTCTTTGTGCTTGAATTTTATGCTCTAGTTCTCTATCTCAGACCAATTAGTAGGTATATGAGCAAGATTGCAAAGATTGAGCAACACTATCCATGCTTTTTAGTGTAGGTGTATTTGAATAGCATGTGTTCATGAGATTCTAGTGAAGTGTTGCATAACGAGCACCAATTAAGATCATAAAGGGTGCCTATAAAGCCCTATTGGATAACACCATAGAGGGAGAGAGAGTAGTTAATAGAGAAAGATACAAACTAACAAAAAAAAGCGAAGAGGATAATTTGAGAAGCATAAAGCAGAGCTTACGAGATATTATATAAATGATTGGAAACTAAAGATGGAGAAAATACTATTTTAAGATTGGTAAGAGCTAGAGAACAGAAAGCAAAAGACTTAGATCAAGTTTGTTGTATAAAAATGAAGCATACCGGGTACTTGTGGTTGAAAATGACATTAAGAAAAGATGACAGAGTTACTTCTATAGCCTTTTTAGTGAAGTAGAAGACAACATCTCTTTAGGTGATATTATCATGTTTGAGAGATATCGTATGTAACATCCCACTACCATAAAGTATATACATGAACATCCATAGTACATTCAAGTACATATCCTATAATAATGGTATATTAAAGCAAACATAACCTCTTAAATGACATTATAAAGAATACACTATACTAACACTTCATTTCATTTATTAACAAAAGTTTACACTGCATTCATTGAAACAAATATTTACAATCCTTATATAAGAGTTCTATATGAAAAGAAATTACAAATTACAAACTATAACTCCTCTGATGTCAACAGACAGACCTTTGAGCTATAACTTAATCCAAAATGTTCCTCTAGACAATCTTAGGAACTAGGTCTCCTGTTTCGTACCTGAAAAGCCACGTTACAATTTTTGATGAGTTTTGTGAACTCAATGAGTGAACCATCATTGATGATCTCACTCGTGTCAAATACAGAAATATCACACAATCAACCAATTTCACAAACATTCTTTTAGAACATGAATAACCTAATCAATCACATTATCATGGCATATCACTTAATCATCACAATTTTAGAAAATATTACATGTTCATATATTTCATAATCATAAGTATACAAATGCAGATACATATGAGACTCCAGATTCGTTATTATTTGTTGTGACCGAGCAACTTTAAGATACAGATATAGATACTGGCCCATTGGGCTCAGTCTGATACAGAAATAACGGAGCAAAGCTCTACATACAGAATTTTAAGCTTAAAGCTCTTTTATACAGGCTACTCTGATCACAATGCCTTTATCTGAACATGCATTTTATGAAATGCATCAAATAACAGAATATGCTATGTATAGCATTCATTTATGATGCACAGACAAAATCTTATATTCATTGGACCTAAGTTCAGCATTCAACTTTCGTTGAGTATACAGATATCATTTAGAATTCAGATGCAAATAAAACACTTCCAATACATTCCCAAATATCAAGCTCCTCGGACCATTAAAGTCTGGAATTCATAAACAAATCACAATCAATTCATTACTAGTTCAATATATAGTCAATCGTATTAGATTTGGGTGGGTCAAATGGCGGAGTACGTCAGGTGTTCTCTGTGATAAAAAGGTCCCTATAAGACTCACAGGGAAGTTTTATAGAATGGTGATTCAACTAACCATGTTATATGGTGCAGAGTGCTGGCCTATTAAGCATAGACATATACAACAGTTGTTGGTAGCAGAAATGCGAATGCTTAGGTGGATGTGTGACATTACCATAAAAGATAGGGTGCGGAATAGGGTAGTGAGAGCCCAGCTACAGGTGGCTAGGATCACTTGTTAAGTCAAATGACTTTACGAGATTATTAATTTTGATGATAAAACAAAAAGAAGACGAAAGCTTAAGAAAATCAGACGAAAGAATACAGAAGCTGAAAAGCAGACGGAAGCTTAGAAAAGCAGACGGAAGCTAAAAAGGCAGACGGAAGCGAAAAGCAGACGGAAGCTAAAAAAG
>JANITX010002804.1:0-10503 GCA_027564395.1 Erythroxylum ulei | reverse complement strand
ATGTGAATTGTATACGGATGAGATGAGTTGAGTTGGAATAAAATGTATTGGAAGAAGTTTTCGTTTGAGTTGATGAACTTTGTATATAAATTGTTGTTATTTATTAATAAGTGAGAGAAAAAATAAAAAAGTATGATTCGTTTCTAATAAGTAGTCGGGTTCCGGAAATGGGTCCCATCATGTATGGTATCAGAGCAAGAGTATAGGTGTTATGTTTTTTTGAAGAGTTGGATTCCAAAAACGAGATCCAACAAAGAAGTTTTCGACAGCCGGAGAGCAGAGGAGCAACGTCAGGGAGATGAGGAAGGGAGCTAGTTTCGATGTTTAAACCTAAAACAAAACGACATCGTTTTGTTTTAGTGAATTAGAGGATTTACCGACGGTCACTTCCATCCCTAATAACCGTCGGTGAAGTTTAATTCGCCGACGGAACTGATTCCATCGCCAAAATCAAATTAATTTTACAGGTTCTCCGACGAACATACGTTTTCGTCGCCACACATTAGTAATTCACGACAATTTCCTCGACCAATCACAATATTCCGTAGCAGTATACCGACGTATCCAATTACGTCGGTAATATTCGATCCCTAATGTTTGCCGGGATATTTTCCCTCCAAATTTTGCAATGGATATTTCGATCGTCGCCATATTATGCCAAAATACCAACGGAATTGATTTACCCGTCGCCAATTACATACGGAAAATATTCCATCGCCACCTGACAATTTTCTTGTAATGAAGGGAAGTTTTAAAGCAACATTCATCCATCTCAATGAAGCATGAAGCCTTAGTAATGCGAATTACAACCAAACACCAGAAAATGACCATATTCTGTTGGAATCATAATGTTGAATTCAACACCGTAAGTAACTTTATGTGTTTCTATTAAAAAGAAATTCACTATCATAAATGTTAAAAAAATACAAACTCAAAGAAGAACAGATCATGAACAGAAACATCAAGACAATGCCTGAGCTTGCCAAAAGGACCTCCCTCTCTCTCTTAAAAAATTAGCGAATTGTTACTTGAAAATGAAGGTAGGTGGGACGACCGACGACAGGGTCCGACGATGTCGGAACCTGGTGTGATGGCAAACACAACTCTTGAAAGTCTAAACTTTTTCTTTGCTCTATATACAAATATAATAGTTGAGTATATAAGCATTTGAAGCTTCTATTTATAGATTTTATCTATAAAAGCTTCTTTTTCTTTACTATTTTCTTAAAACTACTGATCTAAACAAGAGAAGAGAAATGTAGTCAACTTAACGTTTTGTTTTCAGATTATGCTTCCTTTTGCTTCTTTGTCCTTGAGTTTAGGATGCAGTGGGTGTTCTTATAAAAAATTTAGCTGGCATGTTACGCATGTAAAGTCTTAAATTTTTTCTGTTAAACTCGTTGGTCTTGTCGATGTCTTGTTGCCACATCATTGCTATATTTATCCCTATCTTTCTTTTTTTTAAGTGTTACATAGGATTGATAAAATAAAAGTGAAAATGCAGAATTTTTAATTTATGATATTACAAATTAAAATAATTTCTATTAAACATATATTAAATTATTTTAAAATTTGATGAATTAATTTAGTAGAATCTAAAAGGGTTTGTTGTAGAATAATTTAAGGACAAAGTAATTTTTAGATTAAAAAAACTGGAAGGAGATGCTAACTAAAAGTGAGAGAGAGTAATATCTCTTTTAAAGAATGTAGTTAAGAAGATTTTAGTAGTTTCTAAAGAAATTAGGGGTAGTAAGATGGAGTCTTAGTGGTGGAATGATGATGTACAAGAAAAGATGAAGATTAAGAAAGTTGTTTATATAGCTCTATTGGATAGCATCACATATTTAAAAAAGGTAGCTAATAAACTAACAAAGAAAAAGGTGAAGAAGATAGTCTTAGAAGCCAAAAGTAAAGCTTACGAGAAATTATAGCAACAATAGAAAAATAAAGATAAAGAAAAGATATATTTAAGATAACTAGGAAACAAAAAGCGAGAATCCTGGATTAAGTTCGTTATATAAAGGATGAAGCAAGAGGGTACTCATGAATAAAAAGGACATCAAGAGAAAATGAAAAAGATGTTTCTATAGTCTTTTTAATGAAGGTGGAGATGATAACATCACTTTAGGTAATATTAACACGTCCGAGAAATATTATAATTTCACTTATTGTTGACAAGTTGCAAAAAAAGAAATTAAAAGAACTTTGAAGAAGATGAAGAATGGAATAACAGTAGAACCTGATAAGCTAACCATAGAGGTGTGGAAGAGCTTAGAAAAAGAGGGTCTAACTTGGTTAGCCAAGCTTTTTAATGTGATCTTCAAGTCCACCAAAATGTCGGATGAGTAAAGACTTAGTATACTAATTCCTTTATACAAGAACAAATGGGACATCCAAAGTTGTAAACATTATAGAAACATCAAATTACTTAGTCATATCATGAAGTTATACGAGAGTGTGATTGAGAAGAGAGTGAAAAAAGATGCACGTATCTCGAAGAACTAATTTGGTTTCATACTATAAAGGACAGTGAGACTTACACATAATTTTCACTTGTAGGAAAATTTCAATGCAAGCATCATATACACTCGGTGCGAAAAACAACAAAATTTGTTCCGGGACTTTCTCGAAATCTAGGATCTATGTGCCTATACAAGGAAATACCATAAAACCTAGTTGAATATTCTCAATTCACATACATATTCATAACATATATATATATATATTCAGGGCATTTACAAAAATCAATCATTCATATAATAACCATGTACCTTGTATGTAGTCTCCTTCGTTCTTTGATCTTCTACTCGTCGGGTTGTCATAAACCACAATGACCAAAACAGACTGTCTCCAATGGTATCCACGCAGAGATCGGAGAAACTAACTGAATCAAACTCTTTGATCCGAAAATGACTAGCACAAAGACAAGAGTGCTAACTCTCTTCTTTATTCTATGGAGAACAGAACTATAAAAGAGAATGAAGAGAAAGAAGATGAGAAAGATGAGGAGAATGAGGTAAGAATCGTGAAGAAGGCTTACTTAACCATTTTTCACGATTCTCATCATCTTACTTGCTTATTTACGTTTGTCTTTTATTGTTTTTGTCTTTTGTCATTTAAAGACAATAAATGCATAACTTTAAAGAAGCCTATCTTCTTTTTCCACATTTTATATATATATATGTGTGTGTGTGTGAAAAAACACCAGACATTTGTTTTAGCAATATCGATGTCGCGATCTCATCGGGACATATCACAATCTCATCGGGATCCATTTGGTTCTATTGCTCTCCATATAATAGATCTTTATCCAAAACCATTTTATGAATCCTTCGAGTCACTCTTATGTGTGTGACCCATTAGGTTTCCGGTTATGTTGGCCACTTGGATTAACACTTAATCCAAGCAAGTCATGAGTGGCATCTAGCAACATATCATGACCCCTAATTGATCGAAAAGTAAGTGGTTTGACGAACAAACCCACGCTCGTCACGAACCATCTCACGAACCCTCTCACAGACAATTGTTGTGCAATTCATCCTTTCACCATGCTATACCCCACTTGGTTATGAGTATGGGCAAAATGTCATCTCTCACTAAACGGACTACGTCAAATCTAACCCAAGTGATATCAGTTCTCTTCTTGGGACTCATTACTCTATATGTCAATAAAGACATTCTTCATGACACATGTACTTCGGCCAGAGATTTTCAAGTAATGATCCCGACAAGAGGTCGTGGGTATCATCTTTTGCTATCACAGAAGTAATGAATCCTCTATTGACTACTCAGTTACCTTCGACTACCTCAAGTTGTACCTAATCACCACCTTATGAGCGACCTCTGCAAGGCAACAATGAATGGAGTCAAAGCACAAAATTAGTATCCAAGATATCCTTGAGTACCTCAAGTCTAAGGATACTTGCATCATTGCTATGATAAGATTATCACTAACATTAGAATAGAACATTCATGTGATGATCTCATGGTAGGTCATCCCATGTAAACATCTCATGTTTACAGTTTCTGAGATCTACTGCTTGATCAAATCAAGGAGTCTGACATGTGCTAGTGTATCTGGATTAACGATGTCTAGCCTCACTAATCCTATGAATAGGAATAATTTAGATACTGACATAATTGCACATGATAGGAATCTCAGTAGTATGATCACATCATGATTTCCTTCATGCTATGTTATATATCATGGACTTCATTAATTTACTTATAGATAAATATCAATTCATAAATAATAAACACCAAATTAATGAAATATGACTTTCTTTATTATTGAAAATAAAGCCTGTACACAACTTTGCATAAAACGTGCTAAAGGCGATTGCCTTTAGGGCACTACTCTAAAATCTTTATCAGGAGATTTCATCTTCTCTTCCTTTCTAATGTCTTCAATGGTATGATCTTCCATGAAAACCGCATCATGGCTTCTAATAACCTTCTTCTTAGCTGGATCATAAAATCTATAGCCAAACTCATTAAGACCATAGCCAATGAAGACACATCTTCGCGTCTTGTCTTCTAGTTTAGACCTCTCATCTTTAGGCACATGTACAAAGGCTTTGCATCCAAGGACACATAACTAGTCATAAGAAACATTTTTCTTATACCACACTCTATCAAGAACATCACCCTATAAAGCATAAGTAGGAGATAAATTGATAACATGTGCAACAGTCAATAAAGCCTCCACTCAAAAGGATTGGGATAACTTTGCTTCAAAAAGCAAACAACAGACTCTTTCTACTAAACCATTCAATTGAGGAGTCTTCGAAGGTGTCTCTGGTGTCGTATACCTTTCCCTCTACAGTAAGCATCAAAAGGTCTGCAGTATTCGCCACGATTGTCAGTGTGAATACACTTTAGTTGCTTCTCTGTTTCTCTTTCAACAGAGGCTTGAAACTCTTTAAAAATACCAAGAACCTGGTCTTTCCTTTTTAAAGGATAAACCCAAAGCTTTCTAGAATGATCGTCAATAAAAGTAACAAAATAAAGACGACCACTATGTTACATAGTTTTCATAGGGCCACAAAGATCTGAATGAATCAATTGAAGTACCTCTGACTTCCTAGAAGAAGATTGGCTCTTAAAGGACACTATTTTGCTTTCCAGCTAAGCAATTAGAACATTTATCCAATGTGACATCTTTTAAACTAGAGATCACATTCTTCTTGGCTAGTTCATTAAGCCCCTTCTTATTGATGTGATTGAGCCTCTTGTGCCATAACTCTGATAATTCATCACTAACAATAATATTTGCACCATTAACAGAAACAATAGCCTTGGTCCAATACAAATGTGAAATCTTCTCTCCATGTGCAAACACCAAGTAACCTTTACTGAGTATCCACTTTCCTCTTTCAATTTTGTTGCAGTAGCCTTCATCGTCAAGCACACCAGGGGAAATCAGACTTAACAGTATATCAGGATTGTGTCTGAAATAATTCATATAGCACCTCACTCCCTCCAGACGCATGCACGTGCACCATACAGCCACACGTGCACATGCTCGATAGAATTGGCATGTTAACTATATCACTTTCACTTTATCGCATGGCATCATAAGCAAAATCGTAAATAGCATAAGATCTAAAATCCAAAAGTTTCCTTATTTTATTTCGCAAACCATCATTTACAATGTAGCATTATGCATCATCCATATTTATATAACATCATCATATGAGCATTTATAGCTCAGTCTACAAAGTATACTATATACTTGAGGAATTAACAAAAGTTGAAAACAAAGACTAGTTCTTCAGTCCCAGTTGACCGACCTTGGAGCCTTGCCTTTACTTCAAAAGTTGTACAAAAATGCTTCTAATGCAGTCTTCGAAGCTAAGTCATTGCTCTCTCGAACCTGAAATTGTCAACGTTACAATTTTGGTGATTTTTGTGAACTCAGTAGAGTAACCATCCTCTATGGTTCACTTTTGTTAAACCACAAAACAATTGATAATCATGTTACCACATAATTCACATCAACCTGACTATCATCAAGTAATATCATAAAATACTTTGTACACAATGGTCATATTTCAATCACATAGTCCAAACAATTCATCATTTCATTACAATTTTGTAGAACACAATCATCAATAATTTATCACAAACTCCTTCAAGAAAAGTTCTCATAACAGTGCAATCATTCAATTTATTCATTTCATATATGAAAGTAGTGTTTATGAGACACATTCATTTGTTACGTTGTTATGACCCTTTTTTACTATCCTGTATCCGTTGTGAATACCAGGCTCTTTCATACCGTCCTTTATCCATTGAGGATATAAGGCTCATTGTACACATTTAGCCTTAGGCTCTTTCCATAGGTGTCTGAGCTTTAAGCTCTTTTTTTTAACTGGCAACATCAATCATAACTTCCTTTATATTTTATGCATTGGAAATGAAATGCATTCACAAATCCAACCATCATATTCATTCAGTCACAAATCAAATACAATTTCATGTTACCACATTGTTCATGTAACTGAATATGCTTTTTTATAAATGTATTATGTAACATGCATGTTCAATGACATATGCCTGGGTATACTTTTGTAATAAACCGATGCAAAGATCAATTGTACTTCAAATGTGTCAAAATTCATACACTCATTAGCTATTCCAGCTTTCTTATCAATATAGATTTTTGGGTCTACTTTACATGATCAATAGAACAAAGGAAAATGGTGTATTTCTGTAACACTTTCTTTTAGACAATTGTTCCCCTATGCCTTAAGTTTCTAATGACACCAAGATCATATAATTTGGTTCATTATTATATAAGTTATGCTCAAAATATTACAGACTGAGTACATTTGAAATTTGAGCTAAGGCATAATCATGCATTCAAAGTTGTACAACACATAACTTTCAATTAAATTATCCAAAAATTACAAAATTTATACCACTTGGAAGCTAAGAGAATAATCTACAACTTTTGTGAAGACACCTTTATCTGATTTAGCATACATCAATACAATTTATTCAATAACAATAGGATATGATTTCTGTCACTGGTAGTGCTACAACCTAAGCTAAGACTCAATTTCATGCCAAATTTTGAAATTTTTAGAGACAAAATTAAAATTATACTTATTCAAGAAAGTTGTATCAATATTACTTTAATTTAACCTGAATCAAGAATAAACTCATTTTGAAATCTACAGATCACGATATAATCAAAACACTGAAGCATGTTCAATAAAAAATATTCCTGTTCATAATATTCCAGCAGACTTCCTCACTTTCGTCCAATCAGTCTTTTTCAAATCAATTCAGATAGCTATAAATTTTTATGGAGAGGAAAAATAATGTCTTAGGAGTGTATTGGTTCAATTTTCAAGTCATTTGGAGGTCAGGAGACAAAGTTATAGCAAAAAGAGTCAAATCTGTTTAGTATCAAAAAGCTTGATTAGGTACTCCCACCTGCTATAGTAGAGTCACGGTTATATACTTTAATTCTCCAGATTTTTGTAGAGTGCTTCTCCTTCTTCTTCCTCTTTGCCACTTACTTTATCATTTCTAATGTATTCTCTCTACATTTCTACCCCCATTCCAATTCAACTTACTCTAAAACAACTCAAGATTCAAGTTTAAACATAAACATCAAAACAAAATTCATACGCGGCTAACACCATTTTCTGCATTCTCTATCTACTGTATTTTTTTTAATGATCAATAACAATTCAAAACATAACCTATTTCCATTTTTCTACAATTTTCTGCTCCATAAATTTTAAGTTAAACTCAAAAAACAAATCGCAATGCTACTGCATAAATTGTTTTCATCTAATCTTCATTTATCTCTCTACTTATTCGTAACTACTCTTCTTACACAACTCAGATATACATCCATTTATAACATCAGCAAAATTCATGTATAATAGCTAAAAAATTAAAACCATCACTTACTTGTTTCTAGAAAAAACTCCAACAGTAAGAGTAGATAAAGCAAACAGAAATAATTAGTGAAAAAAAAAATATGGATTGGTTTTAGTGATGTATAAGCAAAAAAAGAGAGTTTTTTTTTTGGTATTGGTGCATGCGGTGAAGAACAACCGAGAATGAACTGTAGAAAAATTTTCCTTACAAAACAAGGTGACTATATGGGTTAAGGAGATCTTGCCACATGTCACCCATGCATGTAAGTCATTTGTCACACTCCCATTTATCTTATATTTCTATATTTTTCCTAGTCCAAAATACCCCAAAATTTTAGAAATTTCCTAACATTTACCAAAATTTTTGAAATAATCATAATACTTTCCAAATAAATTTTCAACACAAATAATCCACAATTCACATTTTAATCCAATTTATAAATTAGTTATACCCGAAAAATGTCAATGAATGCATGTACAATTCTTTTAATGAATATCGACACAATTCACATATTTGCATGAAACTACGATGCATGAAATGCACTTCTATTCTCTTAATATACACTATTCTTGGGTCCTATAACATGGGACATTGGGATGTTATAATTCAGGACCAGCTTCACCCTGAGATTAGTCCCCAGAACAACAGTACCTATGCCAACACTCTTTGATTTACCATTGTTAGTTGTTGTTAAAGCCCCATTACAAACAGGAGTGTAGGAAGTGAAATACTCCCTGTGTGGGGCCACGTGATAAACGACACCACTATTGACACACCAAGTAGTCTCATCAAAAGCGATATTGACCTAATCCTTGTCCACAACTGCCATTAGATCTCTTGTGATGATAGAAACACTATCACCATTATCTTATTCGTTCTTTTGTTGCTTGCCTTTCTCTTGTTTCAACTTGAAACAACACTTCTTAATATGACCTTTCTTACCACAATGATGACACTCTATATCCTTTTGTCTGGACTTGGACTTATCTTTACTCTTTCCTTTATCACGTCCCTGATTCCTCTCCTTGCTCCTCCCCCTACTTTCTGTAATCAAGACATGTGATTGAAAAGTAAATGCCTCTTGTGCTCGTCTTCTAACTTCTTCATTCAAAATGACAGACTTTGCTAATTTCAATGTAATGAGAGCAGAACTAGTCAAAGTGACTCAAAGATTTTCCTAAGAATAAGGAAACGTGCATAATAGAAAAAGTCTTATGATCTCATCTTCAAATCGAATACCCATACCAGACAACTAATCTAAACATCCCTAAAACTCGTTTAGATGATCAGATATAGAACTACCTTCCTTATACTTCAGACTCATAGCTTGATCAAGAAAGAACAACTTATTATTTCCAGTCCTCGAAGCATACAAGGTCTTAAGCTTTTCCCACATTGTTATGGCATATGTATCATGAGAAATATGATTTAAGACGTTGTCATCTACCCACTGTTGAATAAAGCCACAAACCATTTCATGCTAATGCCTATTCTTGATCAGATTTTGTCTCGAGTTTCTGCATAGTGAACATTAGCAAATGTAGCTTTTTCACAAAAAGTAGATCCTTCATCTTTCCTCTCCATTTGTGGTAATTGGTCCCATTCAAACTAACCATCTTACCATAATTTGCCTCCATACTTCAATCAAGCACAACAAACCAAAAAGAAAACCAATTGCTGTGTGATACCAGTTGATAGGAAAAACGTACGAACAAATAAAGCGGAAGCGTAATAATTTCTCTTTAAGCTTGAAGAATTTGTAGGAGTGGATTATAATGTCAAAACATGCAAGTAGTGTAAAGAAATAACACTATAATTTTTACATGGTAACACCCTCTAAATGACGAGAGGCAATTTCCACGACGGACTGTAGTCCTAAAATATCTCCACTATAATCAATGAGTACATCAACTGTATCCAAACAATACACGGATAACACAACGACCCTTACTCTTTTTAACAAGTGAAAACCAGACCCAAAATGTATCTCAAAACAGAAAAAGATACAAAGTACACAACCAACAACAACAACGCAGAAGACAATCAAAGACACCAAAATCTAAAATAAACTAGACGAATACCGCCAACAGACAAAAGAAAGTTACCCGGTGTAGCTCTCCAATCTCGTGTGGAAGAAAGCTCCCAAAACTTGTTTCTGCCTTCAAAAGTACTGAATTACAATTAGCCCAAATGAGAGACAATATGACCAAATTGCAATAGTCTAATGGTGTTGTTATTTTTCTTTTATGGTGTGACATCAAACTGTGGCATACTCATTAAGTATATATACTAAGGACGAGTTGGGATGGACGACCACGCAATCCATCCCGCTCATCCATTTAATCTGACAGCTTATATCTGTTGATAGAAACAATCCATCCCAATCGTCCATTTAATCTGACGGTTTATATCTATTCATAGAATGTTGTGCCACGCATTCCATCTCGTTCGTCCATTTTATCTGATCATTGAATGTTGTGCCTTTCTTAATCCATCCCGTTCGTCCATGTTATCTGGTCATTGAATGTTGTGCCAAAGCTTTCTCTATTACTTTCCCTAGAGTTTCGCAATTACTCTGCCTCGAACAGTTCTGGAAAGTTTTCT
>JANITX010002754.1:0-10507 GCA_027564395.1 Erythroxylum ulei | reverse complement strand
GCTTGGGTCAACTATTGTCCAAATAACTAGAACTAATTGTTTGGATAGTTGACCCTTACCACTTATAAACCCTTTAAAATATTCATGTCTAGGCAATATGGGACACTCTAACAGAAACATATTCTGCTACTTGCTTCTTCATTCTAGGCCACCAGAAATGTTGCTTCAGCATTTTATACATCTTGGTGGTATCAGGATGCATAGCATAGGCGGCCATATGAGCTTCCTCTAGAATTTCTTTCCCCAGGTCATCCATATTAGGCACACATAACCTCTGTTTTAACCACAAATTTTCATTTCTCAATTCAAATTCAGAATCTATATTTATCATAACTTTTTCAATCAGTTTCACCATTTCAAGATCTTTACTCTAAACTCTTCTAATTTGATCATGCAACATCGGTCTCAACTTTAGTGTAGCTATCAATGCTTCATTATGCTCTAGATTTAACTCCACATTCAAATCTCTCGAATGAATTAAGCTCGATAACTAAATTTGAGCTACACTGCTATTAGACTTTTGACTCAAAGCATCAGCCACCACATTAGCTTTTCCCAGATGATACTCAACTGTACAATTATAGTCTTTCAATAACTCTACCCATCTCCTTTGTCTCATATGCAATTCTCTCTGACTTAATAGATACCTCAAACTCTTATGATTAGTGTATATCTGGAATGTCTCTCCATATAAATAATGTCTACATATCTTTAGAGCAAAAATAACTACAGCAAGCTCTAAATCATGTACTGGATAATTTATCTCTTGAGACCTTAGTTGTCTCAATGCATAGGCTATTACTTTGCCATACTGCATCAGTACACATCCCAATCCTTGATGCGAAGCATCATTATATACTACATATCCTCCAGTTACCGATGAAATAGTTAACACCAGTGCCGTAGTCAACCGATACTTTAACTCCTTAAAACTTTTCTGACTTTCATCATTCCATCTGAAGACTACATTCTTCCATAGAATTTTAATCAGAGGGGTCGAGATCAATGAGAACCCCTCGACAAACCCCCAGTAATATCCAACCAACCCTAGGAATCTTCAAATTTCTGATACATTCCTATTGTTAGGGAATTCCTAGATGTGTTTCCCGCCAAGTTATCTGGTTTACCTCCAGATCGGGAAACAGAGTTTACAATTGACTTGGTTCCAGGAACTGCTTCTATATCTTTTCCTCCATATAGGATGGCACCTATGAAACTAAAAGAGTTGAAGGCTCAGTTATAGGAGTTGTTGGAAAAAGTTTTGACCCAATGTATCACCATGGAGAGCTCCAGTCTTATTTGTGAAGAAGAAAGATGAAACTCTGAGACTGTGCATCGATTATAAGCAACTGAATCGGGTGACAGTGAAGAACAAGTACTTGTTGCCTAGAATAAAAATGTAACATCTCACTACCATAGGGTATATACCAGAACATCCTAAGGATACTCTAGTACATAACCTATAATAATGACGTGATAGAGCAGTAACTACAATCCCTTAATCATGGCATCATTATAAATACATAAATGTCGTAATATTTTAAAACTGAATCCTCATTTCATTTCATATAAAAAAAACTATATATATATACATTGTAGCTTTTCAGTAACTTCCAAATATGTACAATGATCCAAACCTAATACAAAACATGCTACGTGAAAGAGGAATTAATTAAAAAGTCTAACTAAATCCTTCAGTCTCAGCTGACCGACCTATGAGCCATTCTTCTTCACAAAAGCACAAGAATTATGCTTCTTGTAGAGTCTCTCTGTCGCTAATGTCCTCTCTTGTTCCTGAAATATCAATGTTGCAATTTTGATGAGTTTTGCGAACTCAGTGATGTAACCATCCTCGATGGTTCACTCAATTCATATCACAAATCAACACATGTAAACACATAATTCACATCTTTTCATTTAGCATATAGCTTCACATATCTCATTTTTATTCAAATACATGACCACATTATATTTCAGTCAGTCAAACACATGTATAAAGTGTACATGCAAATGCTTGTTAGACTCACTTTCAATTTTTTCAACGTTGTTGTAACTGAGTGCCTAAACTTTCCCGTATCTATTGTGAATACCGGGCTCAATAAAACTGCTCTGTATCTATTATGGATACCGGGCTCATTGATGTTGTCCTTTATCCGTTGGGGATTAGGGCTCATTAAACAGAACGAGCCTTTGGCTTTTAATCACAATTTGAGCTTAAAACTCATTTTCGGTGGCTACTCATGTTACAACTCTCATTATCTGATTATGCATTCATGTAGTGGAATGCATCACTCATATTCAATTAATCATTCACAATTACATCGGACCTTGGTCCGGCATTTAACTATTATGTTAAGTAAACACATAGTCGGTCCAAATTCACATTCAAGGAGCACTTCAAATATCACAGTCCCAATCACATTTTTCATCGGACCTTCAGTGTCTGAAATCAACACAATCCAATTCACAAACAATTCACAACATAATTTAGACAATTAAATAATTAAATGAGACCGTCTAGGTTACTCACAAACCGCTCTAGAAAGCTATTGCCTTAAAGTCCCGGCAATGTCTGGATGATGGTGCTCTAAATGCTCCTCTATCTCATGCAAAACACATTTACATATATCACAATTTTGCAAAATTGTATAAGTATTCATTTAGGCACATCTATGTATATGAAATATGTACAATGCATATTTAATAACAATCCTAAGTATCTTATCATTATTATTGTCACAATGTCATTCATATATCAAAACTCACATAAGTTAAGTTGTACTAAGGGTTTGGACCACAATAAAACAATTTGAAACTAATTTCATAACCCAATGGATCATTCCAGATTTTAAAAAAAAACATGCTTTTGGATCCACTTTGCATGATCATTCTGATAAGGAAAATGGAGTAATTTGGTAACACTTCCTACTAGAAAATTGTTCTCCGATTCTTAAGTTTCTAATGACACCAAGATCATAAAATTTGGTTCATTATTCTATGAGTTATGCTCAAAATACTACAAACTGAGTATATTTGAAATTTTGGCTAGTGCACAATCATGCATTAAAAATTGTACAACTCATATCTCTCAATTCCAATATCCAAAAATTACAAAATTTATACCAATTGAAAGCTAAGAGAATAAGTTGCAACGTTTATGAAGACAACTTTATCTGATTCGACCTACATTAATACAATTTATTTGATAACAACAGGACATGATTTTTTGTCACGGGTAATGCTATAGCCTAAGCCAAGACTCAATTTTAAACTAAATTTTAAGACCTTTAAGGACAGAGTTCAAATTCAATTTCCTTTAAAAATTGTATCCAAATGTCTCTAGTTCAATTTAAACTAAGAATCATCCTATTTGAAAATCTACATATCAAAATATAGCCAAAATACCTAAGCATGTTCAGTTAAAACATTCCAGTTATCAAATTCCAGCACACCTCAACATTTTCATCCTAAACTCATCAATCAATCTCTTCCAAATTAATCCAAATGGCTATAAATTTTGGTGGAGATAAATAAAAATGTGTTATGAGTTTGTTGGTTTAAATCCCATGTCATTTAGAAGTCGGGAGAATAAGTTATAACAAAATGAATGAAGGTGTTCAAAACAGTCTCCCTTCAGTAAGCCTTCAGTGTAACTCCTCTTCTCTTCTCCAAATTAACAAAACACAGGTTTTTCTTCTTTTTTCTTTTTTTCCCAGATTTCAAACTCCTACCTTTTATGACTAACACATCTTATGCATAAATCATCTTTTCCACTTCAGCTCCAATCATTCACAAACATATCCAAAATCCCATATTAAAACCCAAACATCAAAACAGATCACCATTAACGCATTTCATCATTTTTTCTGCATTTTCATTTTCTGTACATTCTCCATTTTCTACATCTTTATCAAAATTTTAGCAGACTTTCTAACCCACTATTTATCACTGAAATTGCTTCTTCCTACCCCACTCATGCATGAATCCATTTCCAAACACTCAAACGTCATCAAAAGTCATTCACGATATCATAAAGCTTAAAGCTTACCTTACTTGGTTCAGCTAAATTTCCAGCAGTGAGAGTGGGCAAAGAAGTTTCGGTGGATGGAGAAAAATGAGATTAAAAAGAAACCAAGCAACCTATGGACTGAAATTCTTACTTTGATATGAGAATCATTAGCCAATTACACAAACATAAGCAACTAGCTGATTCGGTGATGGATGAACAATGAACAAAGAAAGAGTTTTGTGCTTTCGGTTAAGAACAAGAGTTGCAGAAATTTCCTTACTAAAAACGTAACTACATGTATTCAATAATTCACAGCCACATGTCATCAATGCATGTAAGCCATTTGTCACCCATTTGAGGCTTCCAGTGTCACACAACCATTGGCCTCTTATTTCACATTTTTCCTAGTTCAAAATACCCCATATTTCTAAAATTGCTAAATTAATTTTAATACACACCAATTTAATTTTCAAGACCAATAAAATCCACAATTCACATTTATAAACTAATTATACATGAAAAATGTCAATGAATGCATATACAGTCATTTTAATGTGCAAAACTCAATATTCATGTGTATGTGTATGTCATATTTTGCATAAGCATGAAATGTAATTTCTAATTTCTTAATAATTTCTCATATACACTATTCTAGCCTTAACATGGGTAATGAGATGTTACAAGGTTGAAGGCATTTGATGTACCAATTCCTGATAATCTCATAGTGCATTGGGCACTAAATACTCTCCCTCTAGAGTTTGAGATGTTGGCTACCTCCTACATCTCTCAAGATGAGGCCTGGGACACCAATGCCTTGATTTCCTGGTGTGCTGTAGCAGAGGAGAAGATTAAGATTTTTCCTTATACAACTATGATTGCAGCTGCTAAAGGTAAGGGAAAGGCTAAGCCTCAACAGCCTAAGGGTAAGGGTAAGAAACCCAAGCCCTCTCCAAAGATTCAATCTGGACAATCCAACATTGCTAAGGGGCCATATGACTTAAAAGGAATGAGGTGCTTCTTCTGTAAGAAGAAGGGGCATAAGAAGGTTGATTACGAGAAGTACAAGCTGTGGAAGGTTAAGCAGGAGCTGTCAGGTAACTTTTCGGCCTATATGATTCATAAATCTAATGTAGCTATAACCACATCAAGTTCTTAGTAGTTAGATAGTGGAGCTTCTAACCATATTGCTTCCACAATGTAGGGGTTCAGACCCAAGAGAAGGCCGACTAAAGAAGAGGAGAAACTGATGGTCGGTAACAATGAGAAGGTGTATGTTTTGTATGTAGGAGATGTAAGTTTGAACCTCAATATTTACGAGACACATTTTATATACCATCTTTTAAACAGAACTTGATCTCTATATTAGTTTTGGATAAAGAAGGTTACTGTTTGATCTTTGATACTTCGGTTTTAAATATTTCTATCAATACAAAACATATCGGAACTGCCTTATTATCTTACGGATTGTATAGAATGTCTCTTACTCCTAACGAAATATATATCTCTTCTTATGTTGTCGAACTTGTTACTCGAAAGAAAGCCTTCATAAAGGAAACATCGTACATGTTGTGGCATAAATGTCTTAGTCACGTTTTCAGGGAGAGGGTTGAGAGATTGATAAAGGATAACATTCTCCCAACTCTGGACTTTAGTGATCTGAAAACATGTATCAATTGTTGTAGAGGTAAGTTGACCAAGATAAAGAAAAAAGGTCAACTCGTACTTCTAATTTATTGGACCTCATACATATAGACGTTAGTAGTTCCTATAAGGTCACGTTATGCCATGCTAGATATTTTCTGAAGTTTATAGACGATTATCCCCTCTATGGTTATGTGTTCTTGCTTAAGGAAAAGTCTGAAGTTCTTGATAAGCTTAAGATCTTTAAGACTGAGGTTGAGAACCAGTCAAAAAAATCAATAAAGATTGTCAGATCTGACAGGGGAGGGGAATACTATGGAAGACATGGAGTTGCAGGACAAAAAAAAGGTTCATTTTCTAGGTATTTGGAATCAGTTAGAGTAGTGGCTCAGTTCACTATACCATGTAGTCTTGAGCATAATGATGTGGCTGAAAGGCACAATCACACCTTAAAGGGCATGATGAGATCAGAGCAGGACTAACCTACCCAAATACCTTTGGGGCGAAGCCATCAAGACGGTATCGTATATCTTAAATAGAGTCCCAAGTAAGTCAGTATCCAAGATGCCTTTTGAACTCTGGAAAGGATGGAAGCCAAGCCTTGGGTACATTTGTGTATGGGGCTGCCCTGTTAAGGTAAGGTTATATAATCCTTATAAGAGCAAATTGTAACCTCGTTCCACTCATTGCCATTTGGTCGTTATCTCGACCACTCTAAAGGCTACAGATTTTACTGTTGAGAAGGAGGGGCTAGAATAGTAGAATCGTAGACGGATAAGTTTCTGGAATACAATGTCCATGATGAAGGAGGATCTTCACATCCTTCAAGAGATAGTAGGATGAATACTGCAATTATTTCGTATCCGCATCTCATACAGTCAGGTCCGATGGATGTAGGTCCAAGTACCATGCCTATGCAGGCATAAGAACCTATACTTGTTCAGGAAGAGGTTTCTGAGGTACAGAAACCTATACAATTGCGCAGATCCACCAGAGAAAGGCGACCTACTATCTTACTAGATTATATAGTCTATTTAGGTGAGCAAGACAATGATATAGGACATGTTGTGGATTCAGTTACTTTTACATAAGCCGTTTCTGGACCCTATGCTAATATGTGGTGACAAGCGACGAAAGATGAGATGTAATCTATGAGGTATAAAAAGGCATGGGAACTTGTTGATTTATCTCAACATTGTAAATATGTCTGTTGCAAGTGGCTATTTAAGAGTAAGAAGGACGCATAGGGTCAAGTTGAGTGGTTTAAAGCGCGTTTGATTGCCAGGGGATTCACTCAGAGAGAAGGAGTTGACTTCAATGTTACCTTCCCTCATGTATCCTTGAAGGATGCATTTAAAGTGATTATTGCAATAGTAGCTCATTATGACATGGAGCTACATCATTTTCCTAAATGGTGACCTTTTATGAGGAGGTCTATATGAAGCAACCTAAAGGGTTTCAGGATCAAGATGCAACTGACAAAGTTCGTAAGTTGACTAAATCAATATACGGCCTGAAACAAGCTTCCAGATAATGGTACCTAAAGTTTGATGAGGTTTTGACTTCATTCGACTTTGTGGAAAATAAAGTTGAAAGATGCTTATACTATTGTCAGGGGGAGCAAATTTATCTTTCTATTCCTGTACGTGGATGATTTCTTACTTGCGTCAAATAATTTGACCATGTTGCATAATGTAAAACAACTTTTGGCCAAACACTTTAACATTAAGGATTTAGGTGAAGCATCTTTTGTCCTCGGTATGCAGATTCATTGGGACAAATCTCAACACTCATGGAGTCTCTCATCAAGAGCATACATTGACCGAGTGCTACAAGGTTTAATATGGCTGATTGTAAACCTGTTGCAACACCTATATCTCATGGTGAGAGATTATCTTTGACACAGTGTTCAAAGAATGAATTTGAGAGAGAGGATATGAGGAATATCCTGTACTCTAATGCAGTTGGCAGCCTCATGTATGCCTAGGTGTATACTAAATCGGACATTACATTTGTTATTAGACTGTTAGGTCGATATCTGTCTAACCCAGGTGTAGACCCTTGGAATGCAGTTAAGCGAGTTTTGAGATAGCTAAAGGGTACCAAGGATTATATGTTGACATACATAAAAGTCAACGATTTAAACCTCACAGGGTATACAAACTTCGATTTTGCTATGTGTCCTGATGATCACAAATCCACTTCAGGGTACATATTTATATTGGCAGATGGTGCAATATCGTGAAAGAGTGTCAAACAGACACTGGTAACTTCCTCGACCATGCATGCAGAGTTTGTTGCATGTTATAGAGCTGTTACACAAGCAGTTCGGCTCAGAAACTTGATTTATAAGCTATTTGTAGTAGGTTTAATGGTTAGAGCTTGTTCAGTAACAACAACAAGAGTATCACAAGGTCTAAGCATTTGGAGGTCAAATACTTGACCATAAAGGAGTTGATTCAAAAGGGTGATGTTGAAGTAGAGCACATCAGGACTAAGGAGATGTTAGCTGATCCAATGACTAAAGGACTTCGCCCACTGGTGTTTGTTAGACATGTATCCAGTATGGGTGTGCTAAAGTCCTTAGACAATAATAGTTAGGAATCATTGTATTTGCTCCTTAAAAGTTTGTACATTTTAATATATTATGACATTATGGCTATTTATTAATATAGATGATCATCCTTTTATCCTCAATAATAACTGTTCTTGTGTATAGCCATAATACATATGAAAGCCTTAAGATTTGTGTTGATCTTAAGCATTTTAAAAGTTATTTGGCATATATAAAGATTGACCTTGGGCCTATGTCATTTTGACACATAAGTTTAGTACGAATATCCACAAATTTAACATGACATAAGGGAATATAAGTTTTCAATCTTATAAAGGTTCTCTAATGCAGTTTAGCATTCAGTTGGAGAATATAAAGATTTTCTCTAATATTGTTTAGCATCTGGTGAGAGAAGACATGTTTTCTCTAATGTTATTTAACATTTGGTGAAAGAAGACAGGATTTCTCCGCTACAGTTTAGCACATGCAGTTTAGCATAAGTTGGAGAAATCGAGACCTACAAACGAAGATGATACGTATTAGATCATACAATTAACATCCTAGTTTGTTACATTCCATTTTTTCATTCATGTTAGTGAGGTATTAGATATTCATGATATTTTTCGGTATCGAAAATCTTGTAAGACGAAATGTTGGACTTTTATTACCTTTGGATCGAATGTTTTTTAATTTTAAAATTTGTTACCAATACAGTAGCATGACTTAACCGATTTTTAAATTATTTTTAAAATTGAGTCACAACTGTAATTACTGCTTCTCCAAGGAGGAGAATGATGGACAATTTTTTCCTTCCCCATAATATTGGACAACTATTAATTGTATTTTTTTGTTTTTCAATAACTTATCGGTTAAGTTACGTAATTTGATTTAGATAAAGATAATAAAGTGGCCCGATTAGTGTGGACCGGACCCATATCGAGCTTGTGATGGAGAAGCCCGACATGAAAGATATATATAAAGCTTAAGGTCTCCTGCAGTTGCTCATGTAATTCGTAAGCATACAAATTTTCTGACCCGTTAAGAGCGCTTACGTCTTAAGAAAACTGTAGAAGAGCATTATCCGAGTGTCCGTGAACGTTTTCCAAAAAGGTCCCGAGAGATTAGAGCTCGTTTTTTCCTCGAAAATTGCTTTAGAACATTAGATGGAACCGAAATCAGGTATTTCGTATTTTCTTCGTTTTTAACCCTTTCATAAATGATCCAAGACACATAATAGGTCTATCCTACATGTTACATTGTCATTCCACGAAAGACATTACAAGCTAAGTTTGTCTTTTCTGCTTTAGCTTTTTTTTCCTCGGTTTTTGCCAACTTCTTTGCTTGATTCCTTCTGTTTGCTCTCTATGATGCTAGCTTTTCTTTTTAGTTTTATGTTTTGCTAGTCTTGGTAAAGTAGTTTTCTGATGAGAATAGGATTGGCAGAAACTAAAGAACTTGCATATAAAAAAGATAATTTTGTGGCCAAGGAACGAAAAGAAAATAAACAAATGATGAAGTAATCAGGAGGAGTTGAAAGCAAGATAGGAATACAATGAATTCAATACACTAAGGTTTTGAAAACTGGATCGGACGTCGAATCAGAGGCCTTATTGGTTACCAATTCAAGGTCGAATCAGTGTGACGTCAAAATTACGCAATAATTATATATAACATTAGTAATATTAAAAATAGAAAATATACCAAATAATATAAATTTCTATACTTCTATTAGATTTCTGGAAAAAAGGTGGGTTTTACTTTTGAAAGAATCGAAAAACACATCAGCGTTTTAGAAAGAAAAAAAAGCAAAATAAAAAATAAAAAAATTATTGAATCAGTGGTCAACCGGTTTAACCAGTCCCGGTTTAACTGGTCAATTGACCGGTTCTTACCGGTTTACGCTGGTTCAATTAAAGACTGATTTTTAAGGGTCACCCGAACCGGATAGTCGATCGGTGATCACTGATCGAATCGGTTGAACCGGCCGGTCCAGTCCAAGTTTCAAAACAGAGCAATACACATTCTATGCTTGCTTGGAGGAGTTGAATGCAAGATAGGAATACAATGAATGCAATACACATTCTCTGCTTGCTTGTGGCTTTGATTTATGAACA
Source organism: Erythroxylum ulei (assembly GCA_027564395.1). Classification (NCBI taxonomy): domain Eukaryota; kingdom Viridiplantae; phylum Streptophyta; class Magnoliopsida; order Malpighiales; family Erythroxylaceae; genus Erythroxylum; species Erythroxylum ulei. Next base: position 189 of record JANITX010002754.1, on the reverse strand, counting down.
ATTTGTTAATATGTGTCCTACAAACTCATAGTGTAAAAGTACATTATCAAAATACTTTAAATTTACATCAGGAAATAGCTTTTTTTTTTTTTGTGCATCTGGGAAGAGCTTATTTTGTAAATTGCTTACATAAGACTTGAATGCATAAATTATAAACCAGAAACAGGCAATCAATTACAAGTTGAAAAG
>JANITX010002708.1:0-10512 GCA_027564395.1 Erythroxylum ulei | reverse complement strand
CAACCAAAGTTTTTACTAATGCTTGTATTTACTTCATCAGCTTCAAATTCTGTAACTTTCAACAAGCCTAATTCCTCGACCTCCTGTAAAATCTCTTCACCAGCTTTGTAAGGGGGAGGACTATTCTTACCATCCTATTCTTAATGAACTTTTGTTTATTACATCTAAATGAATGATATAGAGGAAGAAATTTCTTGTGATTGTCAAACCAAGATATTTTACCCCCGTTTGGAAGATAAAATGCATCAGAATCATTGCCACAATAAAGACAAGCCAATTTTTCTACTGTGCTCCATGCAGACAGCATGGCATATGCTGGAAAATCACTAATGGTCCACGTCAAAGCCGCTCTTAACATTAAATTTGTTTCAGAGACATATCATATGTCTGGACACCATATTCCCAAAGATGTTGCAATTCAGATATCAATGGTTGTAAGAATACATCAATTATATGCTTCAGATTTGAAGGTCTTGGCACAATCACTGTCAAGAACATATATACGTCTTTCATACACATCCATGGAAGCAAATTATAAGGAGTAATTATGATTGGCCATGATGAATATTGCTGGCCGAATTGACCAAAAGGTTGGAATCCATCTGTTGACAATCCCAACCTAACATTTCGACTTTTAGCTGCAAACTCAAGATGGGTATCATTGAAATGTTTCCATGCCAGTGCATCTGAAGGATGACTCATTATTCCATCTTCCTATTTGTGTTCATTATGCCATCTTATGTGAGATGCAATAACATCAAAAGCATATCGTCTTTGAAGTCTTAGAGTTAGCGAGAAATAATACATTCGCTTCTAGGGTACTAATTTATGTTTCATCGAACACTTTCTAGGCTTAAACCTAGGTTGACCACAAAATTTGCACTCTTGTAATTCCACAACATCTTCCTAATACAACATACATCCCAATTTACAACAATCAATCTTTTCAACAGGCAAACCAAAACTCCTAATAAGCTTCTTCATATTGTAAAAACTATCAACCATTGTATGATCATGAGGCAATGATTCATTATACCACTCAAGAATTGTATCAAAACTACGGTCCAAAATATGCCCTTCAGACTTTATGTTCAATATTCGAGCCATTGAAGACAATTGTGTCATTATCTCACAACTTGGCCATAATTCTTAGTCAGTTGACTGTAGTAAGTCAAAAAACTGTTTTGCATCTGGGTTGAGTTCTTCTTCAAGATTTCCCATATTTTCCTGAAAGGTATAACCAGCTGCGTCATAAACAATTTGCACATAAGGATTTTCATTTCCATCTACATAATTTGTTCTAAATTCAATCCCCCCTTCAAACTCATTTAAGGTCAAAGATGATTGTACTTGATTACCTCTTGAGATGCTACAAATCAATGGTTCCCCATGTCGTGTCCACTCAAAATAATTAGGGGCAAACCCTTTTCTCAACAAATGCCCATTAACTTTATCAATAGGAAAGAAAAAATGTGTTCGCACTTTTTACATAGACATCTGATCTTTAGGCCATCCATATATGCAGGTTGAGAACATGCATAATGAATAAAAGATTCAACTCCCTCAACAAACTCAGGATTAATGAAACCATCAGGTGTTAATCATCTATACATCTAAGATCAATCAACATTACTCATTTCTGCGAAACTATTAGTTCAAAATAGTGATTCCATAGTTAGTATCATTCATGTTTGCCAAAGTTTACAAATAATCTAAACTTTACATAAGATTCCCTAAGTATTAACCAAATGAATTAATATGAAAAGATAACACTTGTGATTCAAGAAAACAAGTTCTCATTGTGACTCCTAGGCTCGTGGTATTTTTCACCGATAAGGCTACAGGGAGCTACATCACGGGTTATGGGTTAAGGTTTATGGGTTAAGATCAAAATTATTTATTGACTGCAGATCTTTTTTTTTTTGGTAATCATATATGTTAGATTTCAATTAAAGTGTAGAAGTTTGATATTTAACCTAAATAGTATATGTACTAGTGACAAATAAAATAAGTATTCATAAAAATATGAATACTTATTTTAATAAATTATTGTAACATATACAAATTATCTAATATGTTTAGAATAAAATTAGTATTATATTAAAAAAGATATGTGTAAAGATTCACACACGAAAAGTAAACAGAACCTAATCATTTCAGAGAGCATCAACGAAATAATGGATTGACATAATTAAGATATTTGCAACTATAAGTCAAACCCATCCTATATTAATTCATTGATAAACCGAAGATCATAGCACAAAAATATTTCGGTTGGCACAAGCCATTTACATTAAAAATGCAGGAAGTTCAAAAGAAGTTCAAACTGCAAAAAAGTACCCAAATTAAACCAAGCACACAAAACCTACTAAATAACAAAATCACTTACCTCAATCGACACGTAGAAGGATCTTCCTGAAGCATGTGAAGGAAGATGATGAAGGAGCAACTTCGGAGAGCTGACGGCCAAAGAAGATAACCAAAACAAAGTAAAGAAGACAATGAATTTCAAAGCAGTACGCAAAGCGATATAAATTCATGTTTAGAATTCTTAGTTATAACATTTGATTGTCATCATGTCATGTAAGAAAATCCAGTCATTTGCCTTTTAAAACATAAAAAGGATGATAAAAGTTCTATATTCAATCAAGTAAAAAGATGCAAAATGACTACGTTGTAAAATATAGAAACAGATACAAATTCAATTAAACTTTGTTAAACCATAAAGGAGTATATTATCTTTCACCCTAAATATAGTACTTTTTGCATATTTGATACCATTGCGATTTCGATATCATTACAAAACAACCACTTATACTAATTTTAGGTCCTAACATCTTCTAACTTGAAGGTTGACTGTTGAGGATTTATATTAAAAATAGTTTCCTTAATCTCTTTAATAGTGAGAGAGAAATAAAGGAGCCTTTTTATATCATTAGTGATTGAGTTATGAATGAAGGAGATGGGAGAGGAATGGAGGATTTACTAGTCGTTACGAGGCTCAAGTGGAAGGAAAGTTGGAGATGGGAGAGGAATGGAGGATTTAATAGTCGTTAAGAGGCTCAAGTGGAAGGAAAGTTGGAGATGGGAGAGGAATGGAGGATTTACTAGTCATAAAGAGGCTCAAGTGGAAGGTAAGTTGGTAACCAAAATTGTTATTAATTTAAGGAAAATATGAGTGAAATAATATTGGGAAGCAATAAGGAAGTAGAGGAACTAGAAAAAGGCAATCCTAAATGGAGAGGTAGAAGTTATAGAGAAAAAGAGACTGCAATTATGCCTAAATGTAAGTTATCTCTTTTCTTAAAAGGAAACTAAAAATTGATTCATCCTTTTCCTTGTAAGTCAGTAAGGGAAAAGAAAAAAAAAAGAAGATAATGAGATCATAAAACGATTTAGAAAAGTGAAAGTCAACATCCCTCTATCAAATGCCATCAAGAACATACCAAGGTATATAAAATTTTTAAAGAAGTTATGTCCTAACAATGAAAATCTAAACACCAATAAGAAGATAAGAATACGTGAGAGTGTCTGTGCAGTATTTCAATGAAAAAACTCCTCTTAAGTGCAAGGAATGAGATATGTTCACAGTCTTTATAAAATAGGCAGCACCACTATTAAGAGACCTATGCTAGATTTAGAAGCATCCATTAACGTTGTGTTGTTATCTGTGTATACTTTGTTAAATTTAAAAAATTCCAAAGAAACTGAAGTTATTATTTAATTGGATGATGATACTAATAGATACTATAAAATGGTGGTTACGGATGTTGTTATATATGTAAATGAGTAAATGTTTCTAATTGACTTGTATATTCTTAGTACATACGATGATTCTTCTCCTAACACTGCACCAATTATTTTAAGAAGATCATCCCTAAACATAACTCATACTAAATGGGTGTGAATGGACCCTCACTATGGAACTTAATGGTGAAGTAATCCATTTTAATATCTTTAAAGATATGATGTATTCTAATGATGTTCATTTTGTTTTTTCCATTAACTCTATTGATTATGTTAATTTAATATTATAAGGAGTTTTTAAGATAGATGGTAAGGATATGATAGAGGTTGTTGTCACTAATCATATTTCTTTAGAGACAAAAGAAGGGATGGAACTTAGTAAGGAACTCAAGAAGAATGCCATATAATTACACTCTTGAAAACCTAGGCTATGAAAATGTAATTTTTGTTTTATAAATATGCTTGGCTCTCATTAGATAGTGAGTAAGTCTAGTATAAGTGGTTCCTAATACATACAATGTTACAGTGGTTCAAATTAAGACAATGAATTGGCTTCACGCATCCAAACTTGTTAACGTATTTTTGTTGATTATAGAAAGTTGAATTAGAAACCTAGAAAGGATCATTTTTCACTAAAACTTAAACTTTCTTTATTTTCAAATCAAAATCTAAAATATGCTCAATTTATAAGATCCAACCTAAGTATTTTATCTTAATTTGAATGCCTAAGACCTAACTTTAGGTATTTTATCCTAATTTCAAGTCCTAACGGCCAAGTCTAAGAATTTTAACTTAATTTAAAATCCTAATATCTATTACAGGTATTTCTTTTTCACTCAAGTCTTAAGACTCCAGTCTAGGAATTTTATCTTAATTTTAAGTCCTAAGCACCAACTCTATGTATTCTTTCTTAATTTCAATTTCTAAGATCCATTATAGATATTTCTTTTTAACCCAAATCCTAAGACCTAATTATAAGCATTTCATCTTATTTTCAAGCCTTAAGGCTAAGCTTTCAGATTTTATGTTAATTTGTAGTCATAAGACTTAATTATAGAAATTTTATCTTAACTTCTAATCTTAAGATCCATTTTAGGCATTCATATTGATTTCAAACCCTAAAATCCATTCCTGAAAATTTTTATGGTCTTTTTGAAATAATTACCTTCAACTCTAGCCATACACAAACAAACTCATGCCCATACACAAACTCATGCCTATACATAAAATCATGCCCATAAACAAACATATAAAAAAATCATTTTGTAAATGAAACTTCATGCCCATACAGGACGGAGAAGACAAAAATACCTCCACGAAAGCAGCCGTGGAAGACAACCACAATGGCCGGAGAAGACGCAGTAGCTCCACAACACCGACAACAGACTCGATAGGCCGCAGAGGACGCTGAATATGCAACAGTTCTTGACAAAGAAGGAGACGATGCAGCATTAGATCTGGAGGAGAAAGAAGGAGGATCGGTGTAGGTGGGGGGAAGGGGATTCGGAGGGGGGTTCGTTTTAAGTATAACAAAATGACGTCGTTTGGTTTAAAACCAAACAATGTCATTTTTTTTAAAATTAAAAACATTCAGGCAGTAGCAAACGACGACGTGTAGCTTGAGAATTTACCGATGGAAAATTTCGATCGGCAAACTGAAAAACTTATTATTCCGCTAACAATTCCCGTCTTATTTACCGACAGTCATTTAATACCGTCGTCAAATTCTATTGTAAATTCATTTCCCTCTGTATTTAGCAATGGATATTGCTACCGTTGCTAAAAGAAATTTTTCCAGACAATTTTACCGATGGAATTAGAATTTCTGTGGGTAATTTGCAACGCTTTCTTTACCGTTGGTAATTTTCCGTCTCTAATTTATGCTTTTCTTGTAGTGATATATGGACACACCTCTTTGAGTGATTCTCTCAAACACTCCTTAGCCACATTTTGAAGACAAGAGATAGTCTTTGTTTTTATTAGCACATCACCTATATACCATTTTCCCTCTATATTGTATTTACTTTTGCTTGGATGCTTCTTCACAAAGCCTATCGTGCTCAACATAGTACAGTTATTAAGGTAGAGTTCTGACAACGAGTCTTTACATCCCTTTCTTTGATCCTTTATGACTATGGAATTGATTTGCTCTTCACTCAATTTTTATTTAGGCATTTTTAAGCAAAGTGTGGCCCTTCATAAATGAAGTAAGCAATATCTCGTTATGATTATTTCTTCTAGTTATAGCGAGAAGTTTCACATAGATTTTCTTTTCCTTTCTTTGAGCCATTTTGAGTTCTACCATTCTTCTTTCCCTCTCCACTAGTTCAAATAAGTGATAACATTTGAAGATCCACTAAGTTACCTATAGTCACTATTGCTTTAGGCAGGTGCTTCACTTTTTTCCTTTGAAGCTTAACTTTTGCACAACCTTACAAATCATTTATGAAGTTGAATAACTTGTCCTTGTTTAACATATTTTGCATGTCCAACATCAAAATTGTGAATTTAGTCACATACTCTTGCATATATTATTTTGTTTTAATTACTTCAAAGCTTCCTTCGTGACCCAAAGAGTGTTTTTAGGGAGGAACTGATCTACTAACCTCTTCTTTATTTTCTCCTATGTATCAATAGTAGGTCTACCTATATTGATGTCATTAGAGGTTTGTATCCTCGACTACAACATTGCATCATATATCATGTATATTACAGTGATATTTCTTCTCCAAATTGGACACCTTTGACACTGTAAAGTATTGCTCCATATTCTTTAATAAATTTATAAGTTCTTTGTCACTCCTCTTGCCATTTAAAGATTATAGTCCTTGGACCTTTATTAAAGTGCTCTCTGATCTGCCATTTCGTTCTTAGACAATCACGTTTGAGCATCAATAAGTTATAACACAATTTCTAATGAGCTTTTAACTATTTATCTAGTGCTCTTTTCATTTCTTGAAGCTCCATCATTAAAGGCTTTAAAAATTTCTAATAAAAGAACAACACCCTCCTCTATTATGGTTAAAAGACTAACGATTTCCTTGATTTTAGTAACTGTTTTTGTAATATTGCTTTCACCAGTCATTATTTACTAATAAATAAAAATTTTCAAGGAGATTTTTCAAGTGTAGCATAACTGGATAAAATTATTGAAATCGTTATGAAACAATTAAGCTGAAGTCTTAAAACTTAACTCAACTTTCCCTCATAAACATTAACTAATGAGTCTGTTTATTTCAAAATGCCTCACACCACTTATATTTAGGTGCTTCACCTATACTCTCACTTATAAGCATTTTGGATAAATCAATTAAATGGATTGAATGAGAGAGAGATAAGACAAAATCTAACCCTTTATTGAACTATTTATAATAAACAATCCAAAGTACTTAAGTGACTTTCTCTTCAAAGCACTCTAAAATAAAGTTGCTTAAGAAATCCCTAGTCAAAGCCTTTAACAAAAACTTTCCCACAAAACTCTTAACTCTCTTGCAAATGATTCAATATGTAACAAGTACACTTCCAAACGAACTCACAAGGATGTTGTTATATAGGATTATAAGAACATAGGGACCAAGTAAGAAAACTACCCACTTTCTCCACCAACCCACCAAATTTGTAGGGAATTATCTACTTTAGGCCATTATCTCGTCATTAGCATGTAAGAAATGTGTTTGGAAGAGCCCACTCTTTTATCAGATCAGCTAATAACTTTTTTAGTACTTGAAGAAGTACTCCTACTTTATAAAGTAGTGCTCCCGCTTTTTTAGCCCAGTACTTCCATATTCTTTTCACATATTGCCATATCATAGCTTCTTAAAGAAAATTTCCTTAATGAGGATTTAGATTAGCCATCATAATCCATTCCTATGTATGGTCCATCAAGCAAGTCTATAGTATAGTGACATTGATCTATAAAATAGGTTAGTAATAATTCGAGCCATTGTATAATAAACATCATAGATTTACATACCTTTTGACCTCCTTGACAAAGTTAAGTGCCTTTATAAACTCATACTTAGTACAAATACAATACAACTTTCATACGAATCACATCTAAATGTCACACATCATCAAAGATTTTTGCCAATGCACACTAACGCTAATGCTCTCCTACTCTCGAGCTTTCATCAACATTCCCATTTTTCCTTGTCAACTTATTGGTCTTTATGTTGTTTTATCATTAATATTCCATCTTCATATCAACTCGAGTGTCAAGCATCAACTAAACTTTGCTAACATTTGTATAATTTTTACTTAAGGGTCTAATAATTATCTACTACTCATCTGTAATGAAACAAGTTAATTCAAATCCTAGTGAGAATAATTATCACAATCTATTACAACTAACGATTAAATTTTGTCCTTTAATTTTTTATTTCGATTTCTAAAAATGGAGAAGATCAAAAGTTACTAGGTTGAAGTGGAAGATTCTTAACTAAACGTGAGAAGGTTTAAAGTAAATTTCACTCCTTTAAAGTATCTATTAAAGTAAAAAAAAGATTGTATACAATGAATATAATTTAAATATATAAATTTGTGTTGATATTTATGCTTAAATATGTAGTTGATCAATGTAGAGAAAAGAGAGTCACAAATTCATATCTTATATATAGGTCCAACCTCTTTTTCTATTATTTTTGATACTGCAACTGAAATTATGGATAAGAGTAATGGACAATATCATATTCTTGTTAATATTATAGATGGAAGTATTATTGAACATTGACATATACCAAATTTGCTTATTCAATTGTTGAATTCTTTTAGCTTTTATTTTGTCATCCAACCCGTAGATTGTAACTCACTAGTAGTCTTGATACTCCAACTAGGAATTAGTTCATGAGAACTAAAGATTGTTAACTCTACAAATACTTAAGTTTAATGTTTGAATGATCATGTATTTCTCACAAAGAAGTTTTGTTATCATACAACATGTGCACTATTTACTTAATGAACTTTTAGGATATGAATTTCGGATGCATTTATATGTTAAGTTTACCTCTATTTAGTTATTCCTGCATGTCATCATTTTCTCAACTTTATTATCGCAGTTACCCTTTCTTTTCCACACTGAAGACCTATAAATAATGTGTTACAACTATTAAAATATTCCTTTTGAGTCAACATCAATAAAATAATATCTAAGATTGTACACTTAAATTGAAGAATGGTTGTTGTAAATTTTTATTACTAAATAATGTAGTAAAATTTTGTAAAAAAGAAGAACTTTATGACATGAGAATTGGTCCAATATAAAAATTCCTGTATGTGCAAGAGTTTATTTGACACTTAAACCATTCCGTATTTCACTTATACATGAGACTCTTTATTATATCAAATTGTGGGTTTTATTCATATTGATAACTTTGTTTTTCTTATACATTTTTTAGGAAGTTATAAATAAAACTTGTATAGAATCTAAAGTTGGAATCATAACTAATTTGGACCTTTAGTTCTTTCCTTTGGAGGTCAAATCAAAAATATAATCCAAGGATTGCAACATAGGATGCAACTTGGGGCCGTCTCACTTAATCAGAATCTAAACGAATGGACCTAAGCTAACCTATATGTCATGAAATGCAAGCTAAATTAGTAAGGAAGGGGTTTTGATCTTTGGAAACCTTAATTGAATTTTAAGAAAAATGCGTAGAAAGTATTTTTGGATTTTTGGGAATGGAAAAACAGAAAGATAAAGACAATGATCAAATGGTGATAGTATCCTCTTAAAAATGAGCTTTGGCTATCATAGTTCGAAATCAATTTTCAATGGGAGTGGAAATCACTAAGTTTCAAATGGTAAACCTTAAAGAACTTTTTAAGTCCAAGGTCTTAATCAATGAAATCCATTTCTTACAACCTTGTTAAATGCCCTTAATGTGTGTAGTGGGTAAGTCAATGCAATAAGTCACTTTGGGATCTCAAATCAACTTAATATCAAATACAACTATGCAAGATAAAAGAGATTCAACAAGATCTCAAATAGACATATATGAGACTTCATATATTTAAGCTCAAAGTTCTACATCAACAAATCCAACTATACAATGAATATCCAACATTTGATTAAACCATAATCAAGTATGTTCAACTACAAATCACAAATCCTAGACCTAGGAATTATAAATTCATAGCTGAACATGGATTAACTACTCCCCTTTTAAGCTCATATAACTCCAGCCCTTGCTACGTCTTCAAGAGGAATAAAGTGCCTAGCCATGCATAGCTCCAAGAGACTTCTCAACTGAGAAGCAATCAAGGAACCCATGGTAAAGGTCGACAGTGAAAAATGTAGGAGAAAATGAGATGGATGAGAGAAGACGATGGTGTGTGTGTGAAGGGGGAGTTGTATTAGATGATGGAATTCTCGACCACCCGTGTCAGCCCTCTCTTCTTATCCCGAAATAGGTTTTTTTCAAAACGGGTTGGCAGGTTAGGTTAGGACAGTAGGTAAAACTTTCGAAAATGATTCGGGTCTTGAAAGGTTCGCCGCGACGAACTTTTCTCGAAAGATTTTGCTTGGAGTTTTTAGTTTCTTCGCTGCGTCAAAAAATAAGTTTGTCGTGACGATCTTCAAAGATTTCTGATTTTGCTGTGGCAAAACATGATCCTCACTGCGACGAACTTTTCCTGTTGCCTCGTTGACTTGTGCTCTTGTTATTATCTCCTTGGCTCTACTTCTTGAATCTCCTACAATGAAAAATAGTAGTTTGTAGTATCAATTGTTCTAAGAAAATCAATTTAGTGCAATTACTAATTATTTGT
>JANITX010002496.1:0-10524 GCA_027564395.1 Erythroxylum ulei | reverse complement strand
CCTAGTGTGTAAAAATGCTAGTTGAATGATCATTGGATATAATTAAGTACCTATCTGATTAGTGGTGAGTCAAGATGGGATCCATCGACTCTAGGTAATGAGTTTGAATTCTATGTTGTCATTGATCTTAATGGTTGTTTCAAGACATTGGTCAGGACAATTAAATGAGTGAGGAAAAGGAGTTTTCTAAGTCATTCACCATTCATTAATGATCGACATGTAACATAGTTGGTTATCTAATAAGGTTTGACAGTTAAACCATACCTTAGGATAATCCGAAGTTGTAATGATAGAAGGTAATTATACACTATCCTTAACCAGGTTCTATCTGTGTAAAGCTGTTACTTCACACTATCCGGTCGTTGAGGAGTGTTGCTAGACGCCAATCTTTATTAGTAATTAATTTGATTAATTACTACCGGCTTAGTTATGAACCTATGTGGTCACACACTTACGAGTGTAATATTTCCCGTTAATGATTATTTAATTTATTATGAGATAATTTATTAAATAATCTATATGTCATATTATTATATTTTTTGCTAGCACAGAAAATATAATTAATATTGGAAATTCTCTTGTACAAAATGAATGAATAAAATAAGATAGTTTTATTTTGGCGTTAGGTGGTTTATTGTTTTGGTTTTATCATTAACCAAAACAATAAATGTTGTAAAGGTTAAAAAAGTAGGCGTCGTTTATGAATGAAGCATTGTGATGTTTCACTTACGAATAATGTCCATGAATGATAAGAAAGGTTTTTTTTTTCGTTTATAGTTTTTATGTGAACAGAGGAGTTAAAAGATAGAGTGACTTCTTCCTTTCGTTTTGTGTGTGGTGAGATACATACAAGATACAAAAAGAAGTTTTTGAGTGCATAAAACAGGCAACGTACAGGAAATGAAAAATATACACATGTATGTTGTTTTTCGTTTGTATATAAAAGTTATATACACAAAAAGACAAGAGAAAATAGACATTTGAAGAAAGGTTCTTCAAATTAACCATAGCCATATCAAGTGTTGAAAGTGGGACATATTTCTCAATGTGAAGCACATAGAGACTTCGTAGTTTCAAAGTTTAGTATTGGTTAATTCACAAATTCCAGGTATTTATCGTTTACCTATTCTTATTATTAGTATGTTGTTAAACGCAATAGATGGTATATGATTGCAATTTTATTTCCGCTGCGTATTGCGATCCTTCACATTGATATAATAATCTTACTAGGTTCTTAAACCCGACTCGAGTTAATTAAAATTGACCCAAATTAATAATTTAAAATAATTATATAAATTATTAATTTGAGTTAATTTTAATTAGTTTGGTTCAAATTTAGTTAGATTGGATCATCATTTAAGTAACATTTGATTAGTTCACATATGTTATTCATGTCTCATTTATTTCATTGTTATTTTTAACGATGTTTAAGAGAAGGATTTCTATGGAAATTTGAAAAACACAAGAAGTTCTTTCAAAAAAATTTAATGATTTAAGGGTTTTCTAAAGTTGCTTAAACCATATAAGAGCTTTACGTCTTATATCCTTTTTTTTTATATCAGTGGAACCTATGCGAATTAAGTAAATGTTAAATTTTATGCAGTGATTTCAAATTATACAGTTTAATTTATGCCCTATAACCAATTAGTTAGTTGTATTTTAGTAACATAATTATTTAAAGACATTATTTATTTTATACATATTTAGATGCATATGTTAAAGTTTATGAGATAAATGTATAGTACAAATAAAATTATAATTATGATATTTATATTGTATTTATATGTTATCTTAAAATTGTTCCTGGTCATTATTCTAATGAAACTACACATTAACATATTGTAAAAGGACCAATACAGGTTGTATTTCTTCCTTATAAAAGTAGTAGTCATTCTCATAAACTAAAGTATAAAAATACTTAAACAAATGTTGTTGAATTTAATATTGCTATGGGTTTTATTAGCCGATGACATTAAGAATGAACCATTTGTAAGTTCCAGTTACTATTATCATACTGATTGTCATGCCTCTGAACTATGGACTCAATGGAATTTCGATCCTCAACCATATAATGCCAATGCATCTAGGAGTTCATATTTAAAAAATCATGTTTTCAAAGTCATACATCGACTCTTAGTGTATAATTTTTCAGGCTGAGGAGATTCTGCTAGTATACTTTCTAAGATTGAATTTCATTTTTTTATGGTATATGGACAAACAAATTCTTGTTAATTTGAGTTTTTGGTTTCTGACTCAATTTCAATCTGTGTTAAACAAGAAATCCAAACCATTAATATTAAGGTCCTATATCACTCAATTGGCTGCTAATTTGAAATTATTGGATCCTAAAAATACTTACATGCTTGTGGCTTGTGCCATAGACCCTTTAGATTTGGAATGTTTGTTCAGGATGGTCATTGTTGAAATGAGTCATGGGCGGTTATACTTTACTTATCCTGGTCCAGTTGTCACTTTCAACCCACATCCAACCACAAAGAGTTGGGTTGTCTCACCTATGCCGACTAGTAACCAACCTCCTCAGGCTAACTTCAATGCTCGTCTAGCTCGACTCGACTTGAATGTCAGATGCATCGAATGGAGCAAAATCTTACAGCATATTGGGTACACCAAGGATTCTAACCTCCTTACCCACCAACCCCATGACTTAGGCAATCAACTTCCAGAGAAGCTTTCTTTCCTCTTCTCTTTTATGTTTTAGCTTCTTTTACTTTAAACAATTACACTGGGAACAATGTATGGATTAGGTGTACGGGGTAGGTATGTTCCATATAACTGATATTTAGGAATCTTTGTAAAAAAATTTTGAATGCTTATTGGCTTGTCTGCAATTGATTAGCCAACTTCGACACTTTCTATACTTCCATTTTTAATGACTTAATTAGTGCACATAACTTGAGTTAATTTTAATTTTAGGACAATAGATTCCACTTAGTTAAGAAATAAAAGTGTAAACACTTATTCAAGGTTTGACAATCATATGATTAAACATGGTGTATAATTGTGGTGAACTGCATTAACCTGTGAGTTTTTAGGTCTAAAAGATTGAAACATTTAAGGATTATGCGTAAGGAAAGTCAAAAACTTCAACTCTTAAGGAAAATTTTAGCCTCAGCAGCGGTGGGTTCGCCGTAGTGAACTATTAGAATATTTCCAAGGACCCTTTGGGACAAATACGCCAGGCGAAAATCCGCTTCGCTGCGGCGAAGTCCCTAGCTCAATTTCAAAATCCTCTTAGGACAAATACACCGTGCGAAGGAGCCAGGCTCCGCCGTAGCGAAGTTGCCAAAAATCACACATAAATACCCTTAGGGAAAGGTTCGCCGCGATGAAACCTTCAGTTCCGAACCCAGAACCCAACATTCAAACACAAAACTTTGCACTTATTTACATTACCAAATTCCCACAATCATCAACAACGCAACCAAAAGTTAAACATATACATAAAAAAGGGAGCTTCTTCAATCCTCATTCTCATTACTAGAACAAAATGAAGTTCATACATAGCTTTAATCAGATATCAACATTACATCAAAGACTTAACATAAAATACAAAATACATTGGATGCTCATGTTCGATATGCTACTAAAGCTACTCAAAAGTTATCAAACTAACTTAATCACTAAGCGAAGCTATCTTGAAGTTTGTCCAATTGCCTTGCAAGGATCACTAACTTTCTTGTTTTGCACCCGAGGAGGAAAGTAGTGGGTTGAGCTATAAAGTTCAGTGGTTAATATGTTTATAGCCATTGGTAACAAGCCACATAATCAAACATATATACATATATTTACCCATATACATCTATATCTTATTTTGGCTAGCAATTCAATCATTCACAATTCAATTCACAACTCATAGTTCAAAATGTCATCACATAGAACACATCATGTATATTCAACCATCAAGCAAATCACCCAATTATGCATCATACTTGACAAATCAATGATGAAATGCACATCAAATGGCTCGAGAGTTTTGTGGAACGAAATGGAGAAACTGAAGTTTACATTATAAATGAAATGAGTCCATTTTTCGAATCTCATATACCACAAGCGGACAGTCAGGAGTAGGCTTTAGGTCAATGTGCACGTGACTAATAAAATGTTTTCTCTCTTGCCCAAACACAAGTAATTCTATGCTCAATTCAATCAATCACATATTCATATTCTCATGCTTCTTGTACATTTTCTTCTTTTTTTTCGAATATGTAAAATGTCATGGCATCTTTCAAGGCATGTCATAAAACACGTCATAACGCATTTTCCACTTTCACAGCAATTCCAATTCAAGAAATTAAGCATATACTCACACATATAAGCAAATTGCCCATTTACGCAATAATCATAAACACATTACCCACCTAATTGGCTTGTAAATCTAAGTCAAGCTTGCCTTTCCTCTTACTCTTGGATTGAGTTTTCTTGGTTTCCTAAAACAGACAAAGTTCTCATTAAAAACAATATTCCATAAATTCATAAAACTTCAATAATCATAAAATGAAAAATTAAGCTCTAACGTAACCTTCCCATAGTTAATCTAGGTTAGTAAAACCAAAACCTAGTTTAGAAACCCTAAAAATCAAGATGGGTTCCTTAAATCATCTTCTTCCTTCCTTCATTCTCAACACAAAATCCCATTCTCTTCCTAACTTCTTCTCCAACAAAGCAAGAAGAAAAATGAAGCTTACCTTGAACAAATCTTCTTCCTTCTTCTTCTTCCCACGTTTTCTTCTTCTTTTCCTAGCTTCTATCACGACTCTCTTCTCCTTCTTTTCCCTTCTTTCACGTTTTTGTCTTCTCTTCTTTTTTTTTTCTCACGATTTCTTCTTCTCTTTGTTCTTATTCAAGACACATTTTTATCTTGTTTTTCCAAGTTTACCCCTCATTTAGTTAGTCTTTCCAATTTTGCCCTTGCTTCAATTAATCTATCTACTGACTCCTTAATGTATTAATACCATACTATACTCCAATTTAATT
Source organism: Erythroxylum ulei (assembly GCA_027564395.1). NCBI lineage: Eukaryota > Viridiplantae > Streptophyta > Magnoliopsida > Malpighiales > Erythroxylaceae > Erythroxylum > Erythroxylum ulei. The sequence goes on along the minus strand of JANITX010002496.1, from coordinate 5,529 downwards.
CTAACAATTCCATTCTAGTTTCTATTTGCTACTTATACTCACTAAATTAATGGACTCAATTAAAAAACAATAAAACAAACAAACAAATCATAAATAAATAATTAAACAAATAATAAATAATTTAAAAAAATTTGGGGCCCAACACAATATGTGTTTCTTTGATGTGTGATTATCTTCTAAGGTGATTTTTTTTTTATCTAGAACTTGCTTGAAACCGACTTGAGATCACATTTATACATTGGTGTATAAAAATGATAAAGGCCTTCTTTGTTTTAAACCTTTAGCTTAAAAAGCCAACTCAATTCAATATCCTTTGTTAAACCTTTTGAGCTGAACCCTTTTTTCTTGGTAAACCCATAATAAACAACTAAAACCTTTAATATCTTTTCCATCATAATTGGAAGTAGGCATTCTAACTACAATTTATGTCAAGCTTATTTGGAGAAATACGAAAGGCAGGAAAAGAAAAAGATTAAAGGACACTGAAGAGATTGAGACTTGAATTATGTGTTATACTGTTGTCTCCTAATCTTAAATATCAATATATTTCAAAAAAAGGAAAAGAAAAAAAGTAGTGGAAAACAAATTATAGAGTGTAATCTATCTCTGTACGGAATGACTTTGTTGACTCCTTTATGATTGAAATTGTGTCTCCACAAGTGGTTGGTTGCTTTGCTAATGTTTATGATGTTTTGACCTTTTTATTTATCAATCCTTACCTTTACCTATAGTCCAACACAACCTTGAATAAATCCCTTTGGATTTGTGCATGTTTATATTTTAAGTAGTGAAAAGTTGGTGAAAAAGCAAGCATCTGGTAGAATATTTGCATTAGAAGAATTTGAGTGAAATACTAAACCAATAATCACTAGAGTGATTTGAGCGAAATTCGATCTGTGAGAGTTTGCTATAATTATGTGTTAGTTTTTGAAATATGATTGCCTTAAATTGACTTTGTTTATATTTACTTATTTACGTAATGGACTTATTTCTTAATTTTTTATCAGGTGATTTTGAACACATAGGAGTTGAATTTAAATAAAAAAGATGCAAGAAAAGCAAATGCAATTCAAATTTCCAGCTGGTAGAAAAGTTTTTGAATAAGCGTGGGCACGTGTAAAGGAAAAGTTTATCACTAGAGTCTAATTTGAAAGGAGATTTGATAAACTTAGGATTCTAATTATTTGGGAATTAAGTTGTTTTTCCTTATATAAGGATCTGCTACCTGATTTTGTGGGGGAGTGTATATGATCAAATAACTTTAAAAAGGGAAGGCGACCCCCTCAAAAACTAATCATTCACGTTCTTGTTTTCCTTTAGAGAGTTTTTCGTTTTTTTGGAAAAATGGGCAGATATGGAGACCAGACGTTCTGCTATTCTTCTATCAAGTTTCATCACTATTATGAGTAGCTAAATCCTTTTTCTTCGTTGAAGGAAACCAACGCTATCATCTAGTATGTGTAAGATTTTCTGAATAAAGTGTATTTCATTAACTAAAATTAAGTGTCTTTCACATTACTTTTCATTATTGAATTGATTGATCTCTATGGTGCACAACTAGGAATTGATTAATTTAATTTACAGCTAGATTTGTACTATTTGACGTTCAATTTTGCTAATCCAAACTGGCAAATAAGATTACCATCTTTTATGTTAAGGATTGGAAATTATAAGAAAGATATTTATCTATATTAAATACATATCATATGTGTTGGGCCCCGTTCCCGAAGCCCAACAATCGAACCGGAGTCCTAAAGCGAGAGCGGGCTTCCTTGTAGGGTTATCTCGACTAACCCTCACTTACTTTGAATCAATCTTTTTGAATTCAAGACCAAATACTACCAATTTCTGTGGAGAGGTAGCAAAACGTGTTAGGAATCCAACGCTTCAAGAATCACTTCATTTAGAGGTCGGATGAAGAAGTTATGGTCAAAAGAATCCAATATATTTATATTCTTGCTTACATTGTACATGTCTTGGTGCGATTGCCATAATTTCTTCATCCTCTCTCTTTGACATTTCTCATACATAAACACATACTTCATTTCCAGTCTTCAGTCTTTGCTTGTTTTTTGGTAAATCTGAGTGAGGTTGGTGGAGTATGAGTGTTTTTTTATCACAAAATTGTATTCTATCTCTTCACTCTTTTTGAGAAAATTCTTATAATGGATAGAGGTAGAAAATCATTTCAACCTCCTTACCCACCAACCCTTTGACCTGGGCGATCAACTTATAGAGAAGCTTTTTTTTCCTCTTCTCTTTTATATTTTAGCTTCTTTTACTTTATATGATTACAATGGGGACAATGTATATATTAGGTGTTTGGGGTGGGGTATGTTCCATATAACTAATATTTAGGAATCTTTGTTGAAAATTTTTGAATGCTTATTGAATTGTTTGCAATTGATTAGCCAACTTCGACACTTTCTATACTTCCATTTTTAATGACTTAAATAGTGCGCATAACTTGAGTTAATTTTATTTTTAGGACAATAGTTGGCATTTAGTTAAGAAATACAAGTGGATACACTTATTCAAGGTTTGGCAATCATATGATTAAGCTATGAGTTTTTGGGCTTAAAAGATTGAAACATTTATATCAATCTGTATTTTTTTGATGTGTGATTATCTTCTAACGTGAATTTTTCTCTAGAACTTGCTTAGAATCGACTTGAGATCACATTTATACATTATTGTATAAAAATGGTAAAGGTCTTCTTTGTTTTAAACCTTTAGCTTAGAAAACAACCCAATTCAATATCCTTTGTTAAACCTTTTGAGCTGAACCCTTTTTTCTTGATAAACCCATAATAAACAACTAAAACCTTTAATATCTTTACCCATCATAACTGTAGGTAGGCATTGTAACCATAATTTATGTCAAGCTTATTTGGAGAAATATGAAAGGCAAGGAAAAGAAAAAGATGAAAGGAAATTGAAGAGATTGAGACGTGAATTATGTATTATACTGTTGTCTCCTGATCTTAAATATTAGTATATTTTAAAAAAATAAAGAAAAAAGGTAGTGGAAAATAAATTATGGAGTGCAATCTATCCCTATACAGAATGACTTTGTTGACTCCTTTATGAATGAAATTGTGTCTCCATAAGTGGTTAGATGCTTTGCTAATATTTATGATTTTTGGCCTTTCCGTTTATCAATCCTTATCTTTACCTATAGTCCAATGCAACCTTGAATAAATCCCTTTTGATTTATGCATGTTTATATTTCATGTGGTTAAAATTTCGTGAAAAAGCAAGCATATGGTAGAACATTTGCATTATAAGAATTTAAGTGAAATACTGAACCAATAAGTGTTAATATACATTTTTGTATTAATTTTTGATACATAATTTGCTAAACTATTGTCTATTTAATATTTAAATTGTACTAATTAAGAATTATTTGTTTTAATTTTAGGCAAATATTGGATTTGGACAATGAGAGCAAAAAGTCACAGCTCTTTACACCTAAGAAAACACGACAATGTTTAAGTTTGCCTTGGATAAAAATTTTAATTAATTAAAAAGGCAAGAAGCTAGTTGGCGGCACAGAGTGAGAGTAACAACTGAATTTGTGCTGAAAGACAATAAAATGGAGAGAAGACAAAAATAGCTGGAGAGCTGAAACAAAGGAGCAGCAAGTGGCGTGATTTAGAGGGGCTAAAACATTAAAACACAAGAGAGCAAAAGTCAGCTGGCGACAAAGAGAAGAAGAAGGATTTTGGGTTAGGCGTGAAGCAAACTTTGACATTCAATAGATAACAAACAAAAGAGTTGGCTGGCGGTGTAGATAGAAGAACAAGAAGACAACGTTTGTGCATTAAAAAAATGGAAAAATATCTCCTAAAATCAGTTTAGAAAGTTGTAGGGCTGATGACGGCGTGAAAGAAAGGAATAAAAGTATAGCTATATTGTGCGTGAGTTGGAGACTTTTCAACATGAAAAATACAAGATGATAGCTGCCGCAGAAAAGAATGAAGCTTAGGCGTGAATGAAAGGGTTGCAACTTGTGTGCATGAAAGGTGGACTACAAGTCACACCTCAGCTATAGTAATTTGCATGAATTTTGGTGTGCTGAGGCGTGGGCTGCGTTGGTGCTGAGGAGGCGGCACAGACGGTCATGCGTGAGTTTAAGTGAATAAAAACAAAGAGAGCTGGAGAAAACAAGAAAAGGTGGCTGGGTTTTGTAAAAAATACAGCTGTGGAGACTTTGACAATACACAAGAGACAAGAAAAAGACAGGCGGCAATCAAGGAAAAAAGAGCTCCTTGATGACTTGCGTTACAGACCACATAGAGATCATACACTCAAAAACTCACGTTACAGCCTTGAGGAAACGAATCACTAAGATATTCTCTTCACTAACAATCAAAGGCAGCTGAGGGAGTGAACAATGAAGTCAGCGTGAAAAGGAGACATAGGATACTAGTGGAGGAAGATCCAATCCATCACTCACGCCAGCCCTCACAACATTCTTAATACACACGTTAGCAACAAGAGAGAGAGCTCTACTCATTGAGCCATTGAACATACATCCAGCTGGTGGCAGAAGCAGCAAACAAAACAGCTGGGGTGCACTCACTCACGTGGAACAAGCTGCTGGGAAGAAATCGCAAGCTGCGTGGAGAGAAAAAGGGAGGAGCTCTTCCATCACTATCGATACTCTACACTTACAAGTTAGCTGGTGGAAATAAAATAATGAAGCAGCTGGAGGCTTGATGAAGAAGTGACAGCTGGGATCAAAGGAGGACCGTTAGCTGCTTGTGAAGGAAACGTTGCTGTTGGTGGAGACGACAATGAAGCCAGCTGGTGGTTTAAGGAGAAGAAATTAAATGATACACAAACGTTGAAGCAAGCAGGTGGTTTAAGGAGAGATGGAGCAGCCACGTTGATGGAGACAAAGAAGCAGCTGGTGGAGAGATGGAGCAGCCACATTGATGGAGACAAAGAAGCAGCTGGTGGTGGCATTGAAACAAGGCAGCTGCTGGTTTAGGAGAAAAAAGTGACAGATGGTGGGAACAAAAGCATGAGTCTCCATGTGCGTGAATAGAAGAAAAAGGCATGAAAAGATGATTGACGCATAGCCCCACAAAACTAATATTCTCCATCAACGTTGCATCATAAGGGGTGTTTTTGTTTTTAATTTGTTTTATTTTTATTATTCCATATTTATTTTAATTGTGTGGATTTATCAATGCAAACATATGTTATGACTATGATTTATGTTACATTGATAAATATGCGTGATTAAATTTTCTTTTCGGTTAAAGTTATGATTGATATTGGATTAGGATAATTTTTGAGGTATTGATTTTTGCTTGATTAAATGCATATTTAGTCTTAATTTAGCTTGATCACCTAGATTAAGACCTTAGATGATTAAATGCCACAACCAATGGGATTTAATTTGTCGGAAAATTAATCAAGCGACATACTTGAGACTAAGTGTAGACCAACCTTAGGATCTTGTATGAGGATACCTAGAATTAACGAACTTAATTTTAGGCTTCTTGTATTTAACGCCTT
>JANITX010002486.1:0-10525 GCA_027564395.1 Erythroxylum ulei | reverse complement strand
TCAGTTAAAGAAGATAAGATCCAACTAAGCAATTGTTGGTCTTTTTGTTCCCAAAGGAGATATGCTGGATTGTCTTCCAGTTCATTTGTTTCCGTATTATGAATCTGCTTTGGTGGAACAGATATTGAGCCATCAATGTGGCCAGTGAGCCTATAGCCCTTTAGAATAGGATTGAATTGTGTTTTCCACGAGATATAATTGGTGGAGTTTAGTTTGACAGAGAAGGTTTGTTGTGCAAAGGGAAGGGCAGAAGAAATGGAAGAAGCAATGGGTTTGTACTGGGTTGAATCGGTGGTTTGCTTTGAAGACGAAGAGCGAGAAGATGGCGAAGCCTCCATATGTGGCTCTGATACCAAGTCAAAGATAAAGAACTGTATTTGGATGTTATTGAAGACTTATCGTTGTATACAGTAGTGTGTGTATTTATACACAGCTTGTACATCATTTGAAATACAAAACAATTCTATTCTATCTTATCATCTAAGGTTATTATGGTAAGAGTATTCTGTTGCGCTAACTGATACAATCAAGTAAGGATATTGTGCTAATATCTCGTGCTAATCCTTATCATCTAATAGGTTGTTGGTTTAGATTAAGTTGTGGCTCGTAATTGCTTTTGGATTCATAAGTTGGAGTTGGGATTAACTTAAAAATTGTACAGTGCGAAAATCCATAACTCTTAAATCTTGTTAGATGGTAAAGTTGAAAAATCAAAGCCGTAAACACCTTGGTTAGTATCTATCATCTTCCTTTAGCCTATCATTTTGAATATCACTTATTTTGAAATTTTTAATTCACACTGTAATAAAATATCTCAAATCGAAGTCTTAGTTCTCAAATCTTCACGTGCATACTATTTGATACAAAGCCTATTCTTCTAGATCAAATCATTTCGCTATGGTTAGGCAATTTGAAACAGGTTGAATTAGAGAATATAAAAACTGAAAAGGAGGCTAAAATGGAGAAGGCAAAGGGAACAAATCTCTTTACCAGTGCAAAACAGATGTGAATGCTTGCTACAGAGAGCAAATGAGGCAGAAAATTTGTTCTTCAAGGTTGGTAAAGCTTAAGGCATGCAATAAGCATATTATATCCAGATGAATAGTTATTTTAATATATATATTTCAAAATATAGGAATAGTTATTGTCTTGCCTTTCTAAAAGAAACAAATTTTACAAAGATATTTGATCACACCCTAAATTAAAATTAAACATGCAACTTGGAAAATTTTAATATTAATTCTTGAAACCAATTGATACTATTTAAAGTCAAAATTGTTTTTCAAGTTATATACAAAAATTCTTCGAGACCCTATTATATAACTATTTTTAGCACATTTAATGTTTTCTTTATAATTAAATTAATACCGTATTTCCTCTTACAAATTTTTGTATTAATAACAAAAATATAATACACGAGTAAATTTTACATTAACCTATTAAATTAGGATTAAAGCCCTTGTTAAGTTTTGGAATGTTTAATTAAATGAAATTTAAAAACAATATCGGCTATTACGTATGGCCTCAGGCCGAGTGTTATTATAACTGAAAAACAAGCTGATTAACATCAAGCAGCAGTGATACATTTTTCGTAATACGAGTGTGCTAGGATTATAATTCCAGAGCTGAATGTGTAGCAGTAATAGCTACACTTCGCATCACAATTATTTCCACAGTTATTCCTGGTCCAAAACCGATTAGGACTCCAAGATCTAATCCATCCCCTGTAGTAACCTTCCCTTCCATGGAAGATCTTCTCATCTCGTCAAGAACAAATAGCACGCTTGGGCCTGCCATATTCCCATATTCTCTTAGCACAGAGCGACTTGCTCTAAGTTTATCCTTTTTGAGGTGCAACTTCTCTTCTAAACTGTTGAAAATGCTCGGGCCACCAGGGTGTACAACATAAAACAACGAGTTCCAATCTTCAATGCCAAACTGATTGCACGTTTCGAGTAAGTACTCACCAATGCTGTCTCCAACAAAGTTTGGCACACCTTTGGACAAGTAATAGGCAAGCCCTATCTCACGCACATGTCCTACTACTGCATCTTCCGAGTTGGGGATAATTTTCTGGTCAGCCAACAAAAGTTGGAACCATGGACGCTCAACTTTGGGGTCTGGATTGGCACCAACGATGGCTGCTGCAGCACCATCTCCAAACAGTGCCGAACCAATCAAAACATCTAAATATTCATCTGAGGGTGCGTGGAAACAGAAAGCCATTATCTCAGAGCAAACAATAAGAACGCGTGCGCCGGAATTGTTCTCCGCGATGTCCTTGGCTAGACGGAGGGCAGAAGCGCCAGCAAAGCAGCCCTGCTGGTAGATCATGAATCTTTTAACAGTCAGTCTAAGGCCAAGAAGCTTAATAAGATCAAAATCTGCTCCAGGCATTTTTATTCCTGTAGATGTACAAAATATAAGATGTGTGATGCTTGAGATTGGTTGTCCCCATTCTTCAATTGCCTTCAAAGCTGCTTCCTTTCCAAGCTTAGGTACCTCTGACACTAGTATTTCTTGCCTTGCATCAAGAGATGGGGCGTTGTAGGTCCTTATGTTTGGGTTCTTCTCCATTATGTCTTCCGTAAGATACATGTAACGTTTCGATATTGTCGACTTTTCACCTGTCATATGTTGAAACGGATTTTGTAAACATTTTACAAGAAACAAATCCCTGCCTAGGCCTGGGAAACAAGGCCATTTACGTAGAGTGATGATGAAATATAATACTGATATGCTATATAACGGACTCACATATGCGTTTGAACTTGTCCTTTAATTGCGTGAGGTGGTCGCTTTTGGTTACTCGAAAGTAGAAATCCGGATACTCAGCTTGGCGGATGAAGTTGGGTGGAGTGGCAGTGCCAATGGCCAGAACCATGGCCTCACCTCGTGTTCGTTGCAACTCAAACGTCACTTCAACTGGCGCCATTAATACAATTCTTGGAAGCCAATTTTCGTTTTCTCTTAATCTGATGGGATGACTAATAAGTTTGGGAGAATTATGCGATGTGTCGTATTGATATTCACAGGCCCTTAAATAGGCATAAGAGACCCAACTCCCCAAGGTGTAGCTTACACCACATGCTAAAAATAATATTCACATGTTTAATATTATTAATGAAGAAAAGTCACATGAAGAGCAGTCAGATTGATGGAGGCATGGAGCTGTCTCAGTTGCCTCTAAGATGAGATGAATCCTATATGAATATAATCTCCACGTACCACGTTGCAAAGTAAAAAGGAAGCGTCGTAACAAATCTATAGGAAAATTAAAAATTGCTTCACTAGAAATCAATATTTCTGCAATTCAGATCTGGATGTCTATATTGGATAAGATTGAAAGTGTAGGAAAAATTAAATAAAAAAGAAATTAATAAATTCATAATTAGACTAAAACTGATTATCTTTTGGTTTTAAGATAATAAAATTTTGTGACTACTGAAATTAGTGGGAGGGTTCAAATCCTATTGCTTTTTTATAATTAATTTAAATTATTATATTACTGAAGTAAAAGATTAATTGAAATTAGTGGGAGGGTTCAAATCCTATTGCTTTTTTATAATTAATTTAAATTTTTATATTTACTGAAGTAAAAGATTAAATAAAAAAAAACAGTGATTGCCCCTTGGAAGAAATCACAACTGCATAGGATATTAGTATCCTAAGAAGGGAAGAAGAACGTTATTATTATTAGGAAAATAATAACAAGATTCAATGGCCTATTCAAAAGTTAGTTTTTATTTTGTCCTTTTTTATAGGAGCTATTAATAAAATCTCTATTTTCAAGGGATTCCTTACTGTATGAATAGATCTTCTCAATGTAGGTGTGGTTGAGATCATTTGCTGATTTTTTTTTTATTTAGTTACGCTTGTAAGGCTGTTTAATAGCTCACTTTGCTAGTTGAAAGAGACAGTATCATTCTTTCATATTTCTTCTATTCATAAGCTTTTTACAGATAACATTTGGTATCAGAACCAGCTCACGAGACTTGATCAATAGAAGCTATAGTTTTCTACGTGAGAAGAAATAGAAGAAAGGCAACAGAGAGCTCTTTTGTGCAACCAGGAGTTCTAAAGTTTGATAGGCATTATGATCACTGGCCAATTCTTATGGAAAGCTTCCTAAGGTCAAAGGAATACTAGGAATTGGTGGAGAATGGGATACCTGTAGTAGCAGAAAGTGAAGCTCTCACGAATACAGGGAAGAAGAACATTGCAGATCAGAAGTTGAAAGCAAAGAACTATCTACGCCAAGCATTGAATCGTACAATCCTAGAGACAATTCTCAATAAGGATACAATAAAGTGTATATGGGATTCAATGAAGTAGAAATATCAAGGTATAACTTAAGTCAAGCGGCACAATTATAGGCTCTTAGGAGGGAGTTTGAAATTCTCCGCATGAAGATTGGAGAATCCATGAATGAGTGTTTTACTCGAACCCTTACCATAGCTAACAAGATGAAAGCAAATGGTGAGGATAAAGGAGATCAAGATCTTTTTGAGAAGATTTTGCGATCTATGACTCCTAAGTGCAACTATGTTGTATGTTTCATTAGGAGGTCAAAGGATAAAAGCATTCTAACTATTGATGAGTTGCAAAGCAGTCTTCTTGTGCATGAACAACGTATAGGTTTTCATAGTGAGGAAGAACAGGTTTGGAAGATAACTCATGGAGATGAAGCTAGAGGAAGGGGTCAAGGCCCCGTGGAAGTTTCTGAAGAAGAGGTAGGGAAAGAGGCAAACAAAGCTTTAACAAAGTCACAGTGGAATTCTACAATTGTTACAAATTAGGACATTTTCAATGGGAATGTCCTAGTAGGGAGGAGGAAGCAAATTATGCAGAAGGTCAAGTGGGGATGTTATTAATGGCATATGTGAATACGAAGGAGGCTACTAAAGAAGAAAAATAGTTCCTTAATTCAAGGTGTAGTAGTCATATGTGCGAAAAAAGGGATGTTTTTCAAAATTTGAAAATTACACAAGCTTTATGAAACTGGGTGACAATTCAAGAATGGTTGTGCATGGAAAAGGAAATGTAAGAGTGCAAGTCAATGGAGCAGTACAAATCATTACAGAAGTATTCTATGTTCCAGACTTGCAGAACAATTTGTTAAGCATCGACCAACTTCAAGAAAAAGGGCTTGCAATTCTATTTCAACATGATACATGCTAGGTGTATCATCCTGGAAGAGGTTTGATCATGGAAAAAAAAAAGTCTTCTAATAGAATGTACATGTTGCAAGTTGTATCTCTGCCTATGGTATCAACCTTTTCAACACGTTTTTAGAATACACTACAAGAAAAAGGGTGTTTACCATTGGAATTTATCGACGGAATAAAGTAACTTTCTGTCTGTAACATAAATTTGTGACGGTTTTGTATGAAAGAAAATTTTGTCGTTAAATAAGCCATCGGTAAATTTGTCGACGGTATTTATTTTCCATCTGTAAATATATGGATGAAAAAATGAAACATTTCTGTTGGTGTAGATACAGACGGTTTATGTAAAACCGTCGGTGAATGTGCAGTACAACGGAATTGTATACCAACGGAATGGGATAAAACCATTGGTAAAGGTTTAGGAATGTTCTAAGGGAAGTGTGATTTATGTCGGCAAAAACATAATCATTTACCGATGGTTAGAGCATTCTGTCGGTAAGTATTACTTAATTTATCGACGAAATCCCAATTCCGTCGGTAATGGTTTTCATTCATAACACTCATTGTACAGTGCTAAATCGCAAAGCTACCGTACGCTTGCTTAGGTAAATTCCATATTGCATGCCAATTGTTTTTAAAATCTCGACGTCAAATTTGATTTTAATGTCAACAACTATAAATTATCTGTGCAGAAGTTTTTGATTTGTTTGTATATTTATTTTGTTTAAACAGAAAATTAATTGATCATTCAGCGGAAAAATATTTCTTAGTTGATTAGAAAAACATTAAATTGTACATCAAATGAATCCAAATGAGTACAACAATCCTATTGTCCTGGTGAGCGCGGATGGTTATCTGAGTCTCTACAACTCCCCGACAACCGCTCCATGTCATTTTGGAGCTTATTTATTACCTCCATCAAGTTATGCACTATTGTCTCAAGTTGATGGATACGTTGTGTTGTCTACCGTCCACTTGATGTTGCTGTACTAGACAAAGAGGACTGCGAACAACATGTGTTCCCTAATGAGCCTAGTTTGCAGATCCTTCCATGATTGTCCCTACCACTAACCGCATCAAAATATACCTGCCTCTCATCAACAACTTGTTCTTCCCGAGTCTGTCGCTGAATTGTTTTTTTATTTGGTTCTATTAGGAGGCAATGCTTATATTATAATTAGTAACTGAAAAATATTAAGAATGAATATTAAACCATGTATTTCACATATATTTAGTTCTCTACATCGACTATTGACGAATGTCATACCGTCATGCTTCTTAGTGTGAGTATACAAAAACAACTGTTGGGGTGTAGGCCTTATGCCTATAGACTTTTCCTACATAACAATAAAATGTTCTCAGTTAAACTACAATTTATAAAAATTTCGGCAGAGTTTCCTCTATGTTTATGATATTGCCCCCTATTGAACAAAGAAAATAAATCACCACAGCCATATATGGCACCAGACATTTATACCATGATCATTATCCATCATCACAACATTCACAAATCAATTTAAATTGGAAAACAACAAAGTAAAAAATTAGAATATAAGTGTAATTGTTAGATGCTTACAAGTCTCTCTGCATGCTCGTAGTGGGTAATCGATCCTCCCGTATGAACGACAAGACTGTCTCCCCCTGGTCCTCCACATTTTTTGGTTGAGTTACGCCCTGATATGGACATTGCCTCAGGTGATGCCCAGTACTCCTGCCAACGACTCCATATGCCCTTAGAAATATAAGGCGGTCGTACACCAGCCTTGTATATCACACTAATAAAGTCGCGATAACATGTACGAGCCCACTTCTCCCAGAAACCATGTATGACCCCGTCGATACCAGAATCCCATTAAAATTTTTTCTGAAATGAAAAAGAAAACATTCGATAACTTATAATCTACTATTATTTATGTAATTAATGTATACAAATAAATGAAAAAGGATATTATTTGCATATTGTACCTCAAACTCCTGAAAGTAAAATGCCTATGTGGCCTGAGAAATCTTCTTCCATACATAACCGTTAGGATCAATCCTATCTTTAAATGTAGATGTCATATGTCTGGAACACGGTCCAGACAGAATCAACCTAGTACAAGAACAAATAATTGTATACCAATTGCAAAATAATTGAACCTATAACATAATTATAAACAAATATAGTGTTACATGCGATGTCACTTACATTTTATTTTGTATTATGATATATTTTCTTCCATCAGGTGCTTCAGATCTAGGCTGGCAGTCATCGCCTTCATCAGCTAATTGGCATAGTGGATGAAGGGTTAGTAGTGGGTGGTGAAACATCAGGAGCAACAGTTGATGTTTCATCTACAACTGGAGGCCCCGGAAGTGGAGATGGTGATTCCATTGCATCTCAAGACTGTGATGGTTCACCCTCACAGTAAGAACAACCGAACATCCTTCTGAACCTGGGCTGTATAACATCTCCTTGTTTCTTTGGTCCCATGTTTCAACCTGAAATTCATTGTCTCATAATTTTGTAGAAATATAAACATTTGAACTATTACAATGCTTTCTAGAATAGTTATAATAGGATATTACGATTTATTGAATATCATATTGAAGTACAAACTTTGAATTCTAATATAAGAATAATTGTTACGGTCATAGAACAAATGTAATTAGTTTAAAGCTGAGTCTACAGTATTGCACAGATAAATCACAATGAAATTTTCAATTTTTTGGATTCTAAGTGACATGAGAGTCGGTGAAGGTAAATGAGTCCCCGATGGGTGGATTCCCGAGAAGGGTCCTGGCATGTTCAAACGCACCAATGAAAATAGTGAAAGTTCAACCCTCACGTGTAAAGTTTTGAACACCTTCTTGCAACAACGTTTCTCCTAATGCTAAATTTGTTTATGCAATCGTAGGAAACGGTTTACCTACAACACAACTAATATAGAACTTACATATTGTCAGATTAGAAAGTGGTTAAAGGAAACTATCATGAAAACTCATTCGTACGTGAATATTCATACGAGCTTTATGGAATTTTCCAACTTTTCCAAATCATTTGTTTTCCCTAATCCTTCATCGACCATTGTGTCATTGCTCCTGCCTCTTTCAGCATACATGTCATCTTGGAGAAGCAACCAAGCTTAAAACACGTAGTTTATACCATTGAATGTTAATAAATATAATATCTTCATAAAAGGAAATTAGATGTACATAATAAGGAAATTGACGTTGTTCAAATGACACTATACACCTTGGAGTTGAAGATCGGCCATGAAAAGCAATCGATCATTACTTAAAGAAGTATAGATTTTTCCTGCATTGTGTAATCCTTCGGCAGGGACAATTTTGCCACATTCCTCCCAACATAATGAATTATTACCATCTGGAATCATATGCCATGTCGACATTCCTTGATTAAGAAGTTGAATAAAATATTTAACATAATATATTGAAAAGTTTGAAATGATCTTCGTTGTCAAATAAAATATTCACATACAAACACAAATTAATCGCTATCATAACTTAATTTTCAATTACAATCCGCTTCATTTTCTGAAGAATAAGAATCAAATTCTAGCTCCTCTTCAGATCTCTGACCCTCCTCCTATCTAAATGAAATGTCAACATATTCGTTCGATGGATTGTTCAAAGGTTCATTATCATCATATATGATAGATGCATTTATAAAATAAGCATCATCCTGAAACGGTACACTTTCACTTCTCTTTTCTCCTTTTCCATGTGATTCAAAAACACCTCTAGGTTTAATTTTGCAAACGGCCAACTAATCTGACTTATCTCATCGTAAGCTGGGAAAAGGGACATAACACACCTGTTTTGCTTGCATAGCCAACACGAAAGGTTCAAATTGTCTCAATCTTCTTCGACTGTTGATTTCAGTAAGATTGTATCGGCTATGGACTTTTGTTCCAACATTTAGAGTCGGGTCAAACCAATCATATTTAAATATCACAGTTCGCTTGATTGGCAACGCAGGGTACTCAACTTCAAGTATCTCAATAATTTTACTGTAGTAATCCATCAATTCTCCCTGTATGGAAACTCCATTATTTATTGTTGCCATGCTGTGACCATGATAGTCTGTACAAAATTTGTATCCATTACAGAAATATACTTGTAACATCCCACTCCCGACAGGAAGGGTAAAATAGTAATTTAGCACAGGCTGAGAGTGATTGGGATTAATTGGAAAATGTCATGCATACTGGTATTTGCAAACAGTGAATTTGTGCACATGAAATAACTGTACATGCATTCATGATATTTCCCGGTATTTGTACCTACATGGGATTTTATTTTGGAAATGTGGTTTATGGGCTTAAAAAATTTATTCGGAATGGATCTTTATGGGTTTTACATTTTATGGGAATTATAGGAATTTTTCTGAAATTTTCCGGAGAAAATTCTCGGACCGGAAAAAAATTGCCAAGTGGCGAACCGGTTGATTTTCGGTATCGAAAATCACTGTCCAATGGCACTACAATATTGGGTACACTATTGTGGAACCGATATTGGGACTCTTGAAAATGGTTTGACAATTTGAAGTTTTATTTGGATAATGTTGACCAAAGACCACTTATTAATTTTTGTCTTTTCCTCTTTAGCATGGGCAAGTGTTAAAATGACACATATTACCTTTATTTAATGCCTAAGCATTCTCGGTGGTTCCTTGCTTAAGAAGGGAAAACAATGAGTTTTATTGTTTTACTTTTCTCCCTTCTCTCATCCGAACTCTCCTCTTCTTCCTCCCCCTTTGTTAATTTTTTTCTCCTTCTTTAAATGTTACTTCCTCCACCCTTAAGAGCCTTACATGCATCCAAGCTACTTTCCTTGCATGATGATAACCATGCATAGTGTTAGAAGAGAGTGGAGAAGTTGTTAAGTGAGAGTATTAAAGAAAGAATTGAATAGATTGAAGTTGGAAGCTTGAAAAGAGGTAAGCATTGAATTATGTTTTTTTTCTTAGTAGATGCATTAATTGGGAACTATGGTTCATTCAATATACTTTATGATGCATTAATGTCATGAAAATTTTAGTGTGAATTGTTGAGTATAAGGTTATGTTTGAGTATGACTTGATGAAGTAGTATGATTGAAGTGTTTTAGCTTGATTTTGGATTGATTCTTGATGATTATTGTTGCATGGAATTGAAGAGTTTAGTGCTGCCAAATTGTGACTATTGGTCTAAGTGAATGTATGAATGATCTAGTGACTGATTTCTTGTCCATTTGGATACTTAGTGATGTGTTATTGGCATTGGAAGTGATAGGATCTAAACTTAGGAACAAAGCTGGAAAATTTGGTTTTGACCTAGTACACTGTTTTGATCATAACTAATTGTGTGGTTATG
>JANITX010002453.1:0-10527 GCA_027564395.1 Erythroxylum ulei | reverse complement strand
AGTATTGATTGGTCGGTAAAAAATATACGTAACTTATATATTGCAACCAAATAATTTTTGGTTGCAAAATGTATATATTTAGCAACCATTTTACTATGGTTGTTGAGAATTTGGTTGCTGAAATCAAATTTTCTTGTAGTGACAACTTTTAAATGAGTTTTTCTATTATGATTGTTAAATAATTCTTAACCAATAAGATATTATCACCAATTTGGGTTCTTTGAATAGAACCTCCTTGAGCCAAATTAAAGATTTTTTATGATAAGTTTGAGTATGGTAGCTAGGAATTGAAAATGATATTATATATGGTGTTATAAAATGAGTTTGGCATGTAATCCTTTAATGATGTTAGATTTGAAATTTTCAAAAAGAGGCTAGTGGAAGTTTTGTTTAATTATCTTAACATTTTCTAATGTTGAAAAATTATAGGATGGTATTAGTAACTTGAATTCTAATTTAGTTTTATAAATTTTGGAAAAAAAAGGAATTCGCGCCATCAAGTATTGGGGCCTTGTTTTGATAAGATCAAAAAGTGATTTCCTAATATATAATTCATTAAAAGGTATAGGGAGTTGGTCAGCTTCTGCTTTTAGGATCTGCATAGAAATAAATGATTTTTTTTTGCTACAAGGAAAATCAAACTACACGACTATGCTAATTAACGCAATGTTTGCGGTACAAAATGCTGTGTTGATCACAGAGCAGGGAGACTTTGACTAGCGTTGGAGGCTCCTAGAGAAAATGGAGGCTGGGGCTAGCTGATGTTGCAAGTGCGGCCAGACAAACTGCACTCTGGTTGCCTTTTCTATAGACATGATGAAACTTCACCTCCCAAGGCTGTCGCAGGAGACCCTGAGTACTTGCCATCAAAGAAGTGTAATCAATTCCAGGAAGTCGAGAAGAGGATAGAATATTTATCACCTCAAGGGAGTCGACTTCAAAGATGATCCGTCAAAAACTAAGAACCCAAGCCAGTTGCAGACCTGAATGGACTCCCCAAAGCTCGACCTCTAAACACGAGCCCCTCCCTAGGTGATGGAGAAATCCACCACACCACTATCCATGACAATCCCGAATCAAACCCCCTGCAGAAGCAAGATGGTGACCCGGATTGGTTACACTATCGGTATTAATCTTAACCCAACCTGTCGTCGGTTTGGTCCACCCAATAAGTTTTCCCTCGGGACATTCTATGGCATCAAACATATGTCGTTCCATAGATCGGGCCCTGATAATCCAAGTAGTATATTCTAGAACTATGCGGGAACTTTCGGTTGGCCAAGTAAATCCTTCTTCGAATATCTGGCGATTCCTCCATTGCCACAAGAACTAGCAGGCTACCCTGTACAGAGTTTCCCATTGGAGGTGATGCATTTGTGTGTGTGTCTGGAGATTTGAAGTCATCCAGTGCTCCACGTCCGACTGAAAGCGGAATCAACCACTACAAGTGGAAAATTACACCAGAAATTGTGGACTGGCAAACAATCGCGAAAGTCATCTAAAATTGTCTCCTCCTAGCCACAGAAAGGACATTTACTGTCCAGGGTGAAATGGCGAGCAACCCGGTGATGGTTAGTCAACAACTTTCGCTTGAATATGAGCCACAGGAAAGACCTAATTCATTGGGGTCCATCTCATTGCCAGATTAACTTCCAAGAGTTGCTAGGCGCAGTCGAGGATTGTCCAGCGATAAGATCATAAGCAGAAGCTGTTGTAAATCGCCCATGAGAAGTAAGCCCCCAAGTGAGGATGTCGTCCGCTAGCCTCAGCGTATGGGAATGAATGGCCTCAAGATCACAGCAGACAGTGGAGGGGAGATACTGTTGGAACATGGGCCACTGCCAGGTGCCCTGGTCAGTCATATAATCAGACATTTTGGCATAAAGAGCACTGTCTAAAATCGGGGAACTCACTGTTGAAATTAATGGTCCCCAGTCCGGTAACCAATTATCCAACCAGAATAAAATGTGTCTCCCAATGCCCAATTCCCACTGAGACCCGTGTCGAACAACAGGCCAAGTAGTGGCTATGCCTCTCCAGGTAGTAGAAGCCCCTGTCCAATCAATAGAGAGAGGAAGAAGGTCCAAATCCAGACGATATTTAGCTTTTAACAATCGGACCCATAAGGCGGAGGGTTGGTTGATTAAGGCCCAACCAAGTTTTGCTAACTGAGCATCATTAGAAGCTCAGAGACACTTGATGCCTAGACCTCCTTCTAGTTTGGGCTTACACACTTCATCCCATTTGACAAATGCACGCGCCAGGACTCAGTAGCAGTTCCCTATATAAAGGAGCACATTATACGCTCCAATTCGTCGCAGAGGAGCCGCAGGAGGCGTACTGTTTGCATTGTATATATGGGGAGAGCAGCAAGGACAGATTGAGCTAACATAACTCTTCCTGTTAAGGATAAAGCCATAGCCTTCTAACCCGCAAGTTTCTGTTGGGCAATATCCAAAATGTGTTGGCACGTGCACCTAGTAGTACGCTCATGAAACAGCGGGACACCTAAATAGTTGCCAAGATTGCTCGGGCAGGGTACGTGTAAGAATTGGCTAAGGCTGCGCGCAGTAGTCGGAGGAACATTCTTTGAGAAGTAGATCCTAGTTTTGTCAAGAATAACTTTTTGCCCTGAAGCTTTGCAAAACACGTCCAAAGTTTAGGCAATGACCTGAATTTGGGACTCTAAAGCTTTAGCGAAAAGGATCAAATCATCCGTAAAGAACAGGTGGGAGATGGGGGGCCCATTTCTGCTCAGGCGGATCGGTTTCCAGTTTCCGTCACCAATCACCTAGCAATAAGATGTCCGAGGCGTTTCATACATAGGGCAAAGAGGCAAGACGAGAGGGGGTCACCTTGACAGATACCATGGGAAGGTGTAAAGGGAATGGTCCACTAGCCTTGCTAGGCTACTTGCATGGAGACAGTAGTCACACACTTCTTGATAACTTGGAGGAGCTGCTCTGGCAATCCAATTTCTTGTAAGGTGTTGTGGATGAACTCCCAATGAAGCCGGTCATAAGCTTTCTCAAGGTCAACCTTAATCGTGAGGTAACCTGTTTTCCCTTTTTTCCTGCGCATCATATGGATGACCTCCTGAGCAATGATAATATTATCTGTGATATGATGACCAGGAATGAAACTGCATTGAGTTTCCGCCACGAGCTGATCCATCAGAGGTTTAAGACGATTCACAACAATTTTGGAAAGGACCTTATAAAGAACCGTGCATAGGCTAATAGGATGAAATTGTGTCATAGTGGTCAAGGAGGGAGTTTTAGGGATCAGGATGAGGATGGTTTGATTCAGGTCTGCATCCCAGCGCTCCAAATTGAAGAGCTCTTTAATATACGCCATGATAGTGGGCCCAACCTGACCCCATTGCTTTTGAAAAAATAACGCATTAAAGCCATCCACCCCTAAAGCTTTATTAGGGTTCAGATAAAAAACAACATGTTGGACTTCGAGGTCGTGAAGTGAGAGGTTAAGCGCTTGCAGGCCATCGGCCGAAAGCGAAGGGAAAGTAACATCTGTCGAGAAATTGTGAAGGCAGCCAAGGTCTGCGATATAGAGTTGGACAAAGAACTGCCTGACGAGATGTTCGAGTTGGGCAGGATCTGTGATTTGTACTCCATTCGAATCCAGGAGCTTCTCGATCTTCAATTTATTCCTCCAAGCCTGAGCTAGCGTGTGATAGTATTTAGTATTGCGATCCCCTTTTGAGATCCAGTCGCAGCGAGCACGTTGGTGCCAAAAAAGTTTTTCCTCACACAGGACCTGACACAGGTCCTCACTCAACTTATCCTCCAACGTTAAGAGGGAATCCGAATGTGCCGCAGTCAGGCTCTATTGGATACCCTCTAAGCGTGCGAGCAGTCGTCTTTTCTTGTGGAAAATATGACCAAAGTCTTCTTTATTCCACTGCGTAAGGTGAGTGGAGAAATTGGCGAGCGATTGACACATTGTATTCGCATGCAGAAGCCAGTGCTCAGTTACTACTGCATCGAAGCCCAAGTGAGTGAGCCAAGCATTCTAAAAGTGAAAAGCCACATCTCTCGGAACTCGCTGGTTCCAACGGTGAATGTGAATGAGCATCGGCCGATGATCAGACCCCATGAAGGGAAGGTGGTGATTGGCCGTGTGAGGAAACACTTGAACCCAGGCTGAAGATCTGAAGACTCGGTTAAGTCTAGCTTTGATCAAACCTCACTGCCATGTAAAATTCGACCCAATAAAACCCAGGTCATGCAAACCACTCTCATGAACCCAATCCCAGAAAGGCTGACTGACTACTCTAACGGAGCTAACATTGCCAATTTTATCTGATTATGCCAACTTTGCATTAAAATCACCACCCACTAGCCAGGGTCTATGGGTATGGCGTCCTACCCAAGCTAAGAGAGGCCAAAGTAGAGTCTGGGAGGCTCGCTGAGGGCTAGCATAAACAGCTGTGAAATCAAAGGAGCCTGATGCAAACTTGACAGTGGTATGAACGAATTGTCGATAAGCAATCCTTACCGAAATATCAAAATTATCATTCCATAGTAGCCAAATGCCACTCGAGAAATCGAGGGCTTCTACTCTAAAGGAAAAAGTATAGCCTAAAGAGCGTACAATTGCATTGTCCCTAGGGCCACTAATGCACGTCTTTAGCAAAACTAGGATACCTGGACGATACGAACGCAAATAATTACGTAGGATGGAAAGGAACCGAGTCCCCCCGGCCCCTTGGCAATTCCAAATTAAAATCAACATAAATAAACTATGCGAAACAGAGAAAACGGCCTAAACAGTACCTCCTGGTGGACCAGTCGTAAGGCCCACTACTTGTGCTGGCATCGTCGGAGCCTAGCCATCTTGCTGTTGAAGTCGGGCCTCCGGTTCACTCGATTCAGGATCGACACCTGGAGGGCCCTTAGAAATTAGGGCTAGACCCGCGGGGAGAGCATTTCCCTCCTGGGCCTCAACTCCCTCCATACTTTGGAGAGTTTTTTCGAGGCCCAGATTACGCTCCTCAAATATTTGGGTGTCACACACCATTTCCGTGTGGGAGGAGAGCTCTAGTGCTAGATGGTTGTCCTGAATTGAGGGTTATAGTTGGAAAGAGGGCCCATAGGCCAGGCGAACACTGGGTGAATCCCTACCTGGGAACTGGCACCGGGAGTAATCTGAGTAGTAACTGTTTGTGGTCCTCTAGTGGTCTTTTTGGCTTTGGGTTTAGGCATAATGGCTTTAAATACTACTCCTTGTTGGAACCGTGGGCCTGTGCCCCAACCTACGGAAGTATTGGGAATATTGCCAAGCCTAAAAGGAGGTAACTGGGTGGGCCCGGCATCAGCTTCTGCGTCCAGGTGATCCTGTGCAAACGGCTCTGCCAACAGACTGAACCTTGAGCCCCCTGCAGACTTACCCCTTGTCACGTCCATCCGTAGGTAGCCGTTGCATGGACTATCTGGGAGGCCTCTGTTGCACTAACGTCCATTCTCCATAGCCCTTCGGTGGTACAGGCGCTGAAGTCCCGCATGTAGTTGAAGCAGAAGGCGTCGTCTCCAGCGGTCTGCCAGTGTCAAGGTGAGATGCCGAAAGAGCGGGAGTGTGCTGTGGGCAACCGCGTCGACATGGCTGATCTGACCGCAAGCAAAGCATAGCTGTGGCAAGCCTTTGTAGGCGAGTAGTAGCGTCTCCCCATCCAGCTCGAGACTGTGCTGCAGTGGTGAATCGAGGTCTATATCCACCGCCAACCTTGCATATTTACCCCGTGACTTCAACATGGTAGCATCATTGATGCGGACAGTCTTCCCTATTAAATCACCCACTGCCGTTAAGATATGAGGGTGATAGCATGAGAGAGATAAATTCAGAATTCGAACCCAAACCACTGCACGGTTCGCCAGCCCATGGGAAGGCCGGAATGTAGGCAACCACCGCTGCACTGAAAGGACGTGATCGTATATTACCCATGGACCACGGGTTAAGGCTTTGATATAATCTTCTTCTTCTCGAAAACGCAAGAGGAAAAAGTCATACTCAAGATCCACAACTGTTATCAGTCCCGTTGGGTGCCACAGAGATTCCAACCTCGAACTTAGGAGACGGAAGCCAATCCTCCGACCGAGCAACTTGACGACCACTGCATTTGCCCACTGCGAGTCCAGTTTTGCCTTGAAGGTGGTTGAGAGGGTGATGCTACCCCCTTGCTCCTCCGACACTAGAATGTCACGTTCTTCAGGGGCGATGACTTCATCTTCTGCCTATGCACTACCAGGACACGCGACTTCAGTTGGACCCATCACAGCAGCACTATACGACTTCGCAGCTAGCGGGTTGAGTTCCTCTTCGCGTTTATGGGTGTGAACCCGCTTAAGGAGCTGACCCTCTTGTTCAAGGGGCTCCATATAAGAAGCTGGTTAACGCTCGAAGTTGTTAACCAATGAGAAAAACCGAGCAAATGATACAGAAACGCAAGAAAGCTAGAGAAACTGTTGAGAGAGAATTATAGAAATAAATGATTCTAGTACCTGTAAATGAATAGATGTTAGTTTGTCCTCCTAGAATGTTCTATAAATACTTATAAGCCACAGGTTACCTCTCCTTCTTCTTTTTAACCCCTTGACCATCCTCTCTAAGAAATGATGTGATCTTGTTAATTAGTGTTCCTCCTTGATAAGATGATTCTATTGAAGTAACTTTTATTCCTATTTCCATCTTTAAGCCATTAAACTCACCCCAAAAATTGGCAAGTCTCTATTTGTTTCTGGTGAAATATGGTTTTGGCCTTTAAAATAAATATGTAAACCAACTAGCAACAATCAAAATACTAGGTAAAAATAATGAAAAGTTAGACTTCACCTTTTATTGATTCTACCGACCCTCAGTACCTTTTCTAGCTGTACATAAATGTGATCTCAGAAGGAAAAAGAACCAAATAAATAAGAAAAATGACTAAACTAGAGATAACAAAACGAAAATAAGGGAAATAATTTTCCTTTTACGTATTTTAAGTAAGACTCACGCTACTTGTCCACTGGGCATTTCATGTAGGCGTGAATTGAGAGACTTTTGCTTCTGTGAGAAAACATATCGAACTGAGTATTCCAATTTCGCCAAAATCAGGGGCTCATATTCGTTTGTGCTTCTTATGGACGATAATAGACTGCAACATGTGTCTTATCATAATGGAAAAATTGGATGTTGTCACATGGATTGTCACAGATGACCTCTACTATATAATGACTCTTTCCATCATGCTAATGCACATCCAAGGGGTTATATTCGACGATCTAAACAACATGGAAATGCAAGAATTAGTGAGGGGTGCATGGAATAGCCAGAGCCAAGAAAATTCCCTCAACGACCTTTTTTCTCTTGAGACCTTTTTCTTGTCCATTACTCACCTTTTTTCCATCATATTGAATTTCCCTCCTAACACCCATGTTTCATCCGCTCCACGTGACATCTACATGCATCGTTTTTAGCTATGGAACGTGAGCCCAAATTCTACATAGTCCAAATTAATAGGTTTAGCTTGATTTGATTAGACTTTAGGCTTGAGTTTGAGTTTTTTTTTTTTAACTTTTAGACGAGCTCAGCTGAATTTAAATAGCCCGAAAATTATAAGCAAAATAATGTTGTTTTCATATTTAATTTTTTAAAAATAAAAAATTGAGACCAAATCAGAATTCAATCTACCAATGCTTGATAAAGCGCAAGCTTAAGCTCAAGCTCAGAGTGTTACTAGCCCGACTCAACCTCGAATACTTGGGTTTATCCTAGTTCATTACCTTCTTTAATCATTTTAAATGAGTTAAGGTGGGCTTTGACTGCACGTTTAACCATTTTTTTCAAAGATTGGTAGGGGTTCAAAAGTCTTATATGGCTAAAAATATTACAAAAACTTATGATTTTATTTCTAACAAAGTTATAGGATAATACTAATCAACATAAAGTAATATTTTAAAATTAAAAAAGACTAAAATAAAAGCACTTGTCAAAATTAGCTTCCGATGTTAAAGATTGTTAATGATTAGAGGGAACAACCACCTGTTCCTATTTCTCTATTTCTATCTTATTTTATGAATTTCCATTCGTACAATAAATGAGACCAACAAAATTAAATAGATAGATGCTCGTAAAATATGGTAAGAATAGAATATCAAAAATAGATAATCTGAATTCTAATTAGGAAAGAACCTCACCGATGACATCACTTAGCCTTCTTTTTGGTTCTTGAAATATGCCAAACCACTATACAATATTTGGAATTCAACTTTGAAGCCAGCTCATAGAAGGCTAGGAGAATTTCTATACCATATTTTTTTATAATTATTTCTATACCATATATTTGGTTTACATAACCAAACATATGTTGTGGCCACTTGTTGCTAGCCAAAACTAATTCAACCAATTTGGACCAAAAAGTAATTCGTCCAATAAGTGAAAGTAACCTAGAAATAAAAGCCCAATAAATGTTTAGCTAGAGAATTCACGAATAACAAAAGAATAGAACTATAAGAGAAATGTGTTAGAATTTGTGGAAGTACAAAATGTGAAAGTTAAGAAAATAGTGGAAGACACTTAACAGGAATATAGCCAAATGGGCTAGAAGTTCGGAAAATAAAAATAAGCTTCTTATTAAAAAAGAAAGAAAAATCATTAAAAAAAAAGAGAAATCGCCAATTTAAAGTCTAAAATGACAAGACATTTATAAGTAGTCTAGAATATAGATGTTCAAGAAATAGTGCAAAATAGTTAGCCAGAACGTAAGGAAGTGAACAGTTATATTAAAAATTTGCTTAAACATAAGAGGACTATAAATTCCCCAAAACTTGGACAACAAGGAGGAGGAAACACATTTAATCATAAGACAATCTCTATAGAAACAAACAATTCCAAAAAGCACTTTGTCTGATTTTTTCCAACTTTCTTTACATTTTGTATTCTTTTTAATTACCTCAAATTCCTTTTGCAACTTGAATTTTCTCGTTTTCCTAAATCAAATTATTTCTTTTTCCACACATTTAAGCATTAGGTAACTTAAAATTCTATTTTTAAAATTTTTTTAAGTCCACTTATATAGTCAATAGGAAGTCAAACATAAATTATGGGGGAATTCTTCCCTGACATGCCAAAATTCTAAATTAATAGCAACACAATCAGTGTTCATTGTCTATAGTCCTACCAAGCTTCCTACAGATGTGCCATTTTGAGCAAGGCTTATTACTCAAGTTGTAGAAGAACCCTTCAGAGTTTAGGCCTACAACTACAATTCTTTCAACACATTCCCTGTAATCACCTAATTAGTTTATTATAAGTCAAGTACCAATGATAGTTCTATGGATTAAAATTAGGTTGCCCCATAAATATTTCCATTGGAAGTTGTACGTAATTGGACCATAAACAATATGGAAGTTTTTAGAACGTACACTTACATTTTAATGACATCTTGGGGATATCATGATATAATCACAAGTAAATTAAGGATTTGAGCATTGATGTTCATTGTAAAACTATGGACGCTATGATGGCAAATAATGTTCCCTTTCCTGGTCAAGGAAGCATACAATCAGCATTCGAAGAGAATTCAGAAATTGGTGGAAGCCCTCTCGAGGCTTTAAGTTTTACATAGTTGATTTGATGCAAAGAAATGAATCAAAATTTTATGGCCATAGTTTTAATTAAATTATGCCTGATGGCGGAAATGAAATAAGCAGTGACGAGAAAAAAAATGAAAGAACTTGCTAGATGATCAGTAGTCATTTGGAAGCAGAAAACATGCAGCATGAGAGTAATTCTTAAATTGTTAGTTACTTTTTCTTGCTAACTAATTTTTCTACGTTTGTATCTTTGTACTATATTTAAAATGCCGTGAACCATGTGCTGCACGCACAGCATCAAGTTCTCATGGACTCCGGACCTGGATGTATGGACGTGTGGCGGCTTAGTTGGCTTTTCCAGAACCCTCATCCTTAGGAGTCCGGCATTTAAGTCTATGGTGTCCACAAGCTAACGTAAAGAAAAGGGGTTCCGCCGGTTTTCTGTTTGACTATGGGACTGTGACTTTGGCGCAGTCTCCTTCCCAAGAAAAAGAAGACATTTGGTTAAAAAATACTCAAATTTTGAGGGCCGGGTTTTATTTGTTGAATTGATGTTTGAACGTTTGAGCTGGCACATTATTGTATCATGACCTTCGCTTACAACAGGCAGATGGTTAGCGTGTGCGTATGGTTAGCGTCTTCAACAGGCAGAGACGGGACAGAAAAGGACAGGACAGAACAAGAATTGAAGACAGTGAAATATTTGGTTGTAGTGAACAGGACAGAGAAAATTGTCTTTGTCCTGAGGACAGAAATGTGTTTGGTTGCAGAGGACAGAACAAAAATTAGTGTTAATGACAAAAATGCCCTTGTACAATAATAAGAAGAGTTGATGTAATTCATTTATTATTTTGTCAATGTATAAATATTTAATATTTATTATAAATTATGTCATTATCAACTTGTAACTGTACTAAAATTTCTATTATTATTA
>JANITX010002444.1:0-10527 GCA_027564395.1 Erythroxylum ulei | reverse complement strand
GCAAGTAATGATTTCTTAAAAGTTTTGAAATCTACCGTTTTTCCAAACAAAGCATGTTTTATTTTTCCGATCCAACATAAATATGTGCTTAAATTGTATGGCTTGTTGCCAAATGTATTAGCCACTGAGCTTTGCAGCTCACTCCATCATTTTCAATCTTCAGGTGCAAAACGAGAAGGTTAGTGATCCTTGCAAGGCAATTGGCATACTCCGAGATCTAACTTTTAGTAACTAAGTTAATAACTATAGTGTTGGATAGCTTTATAAGCATATCAACATAAGCACTCATTGTATTTTATATTTTGTATTAAGCCAAAGGCGTGGCTTTTGATATGTAACTAAAGTTGTTCAAACTTTTGATTTAGTAATGAGATTAAGATATGAAGTTATTCTCTTTGTACATGTTTGTATTTATCTTCTTTGTTGAGATTGTATGTATGTTAGTGATGGAATAGGATGTTGTATTGAAAGATTTGTATGAATGTATGTATTTTTGTGTTGTTGAATATTAGTGGTCTAGGTCTGGCCTGAAGGTTTCGCCGCGGCAAGGGCCAGAGTATGCCATAGCGAACCTTTCTCAAAGGATCTCTACTCTAAATTTGGTGACTTCGAACTACACGAGAGGAGACTTCGTCGTAGTGAAGTCAAACTTTCGCCGCGGTGAACCCACCAATGCTGATGCTGAAATTTCTCACTAGTTTAGTGATTTCAATGTGTCTTTTGCACGATCCCTCCCGATCGCCCCACGGTGGGCGCCTTGCGATTGGGGAACAAAGCCTGGCCTTAACATGTTTCGTATCAAAGCTTAGAGTTCTAAGGATTCCTCGGCTTCGAGTATGTTATGCTATAATTATTATGCTATGTGATTATTTTTTTGCATTGTTAAATTTATTGATTGCATTAAGTGACATGCATATCATGCATACATATAGGGAATAGGATTTAAAATGAAAGTAAGCTAAAAGATAATGTCTTATTGAAGGAGTAAGATGCCACCTTGAAAAAGAACACAAGGAGTTTTGCAAGGATCTCCTACACCTGATTCCTCACCATTAGAGATGGGTACGGATGAGTATAGAATCCCAGTAATTGCAAATACATGGGTCACATGTATGAACTTTCATTAAGAGTTTGGACTATTAGAAACAATGAGAACAATGATGTTTTGATAGAGTGTAAGATAATGAAAGTTTGTGGATATTTAGAAATAAGAAATATTGCGTAGTCTGTTATGTTAGACAAAGATTCGATATTTGTGGCTATGTCAGTGAATATGGTAATCAAATTTTGTTGTAGATATGTACTTGAATTGATATGGATGTGAAAATATTTTCATGAATTGACTGAGAAAGAAATAGAGACATAGGTGGAAATGACAAGTTTTAAGGTGTACTAGTAAAGTAGAATTGAAAGGTTGAACTTGGAAGTTAAAATGATTGTTTAATTAGTGTGATAAGAGATATGATCTGGTATAAGACGGTGTTAGTTAATTTTATATCATAAATTCAAGATGGCTATGCTTTTATAACTCTAAATTGATTAAGAACGTACGTATGGAAAATGAAACAGATGATAGTGATATATGTCGAAGTTCTCAAGGTTATGTCGACCAGTTATTATGAGTACCGATATGATAATGTGGTTACATTGGTGAACAATGTGATTGAGTACAAACGAGATCTATATTTGGATATGGTATAGGAGATAATCTATGATCTTTATAGTTAAAATTATGAGATGAATTAGGATAACGCGATCGAAGTATGCTATAGGAGATTATGCTGAAAAGGTAACTACTATGGAGAAGTAATTTTGAATAGTCATAGAATAGTCAGGGGTTGTTCAGAATCAATTACGATTGATGTATCATTAGCATGGGATATAAATTGGTGACCTACCAAAATTACTTTTGTATATAAGATGCAATGATCTTGATGGTACATACCAAAATATAAGAGTAAATGACTATGCCTCTTCATTCATTGAGTTTCATTATAAAGGATATTTTGATCGTGTAAAGTGTGATAGAAATTGAAATTATTGAAATATCATGAATAGTTGAAATTTATCATATTGAGGTGTTAAGAATGGCTGAAACAGTATTGATGATGATAACAGTTGATTGATAAAGATTGCATGAACAGTATAGATGATAGTGGTAAGAAATCTTCTTTCGAAGAAGAATTTCATTGAATTAGGTTAAGCAGATTAGGTAGTTTATATCAAGAATGATCAATAAAAGAACAATTCAGAAATGAATATGTAATGGATCAAAAGTGAAAATTGGAGTCATATCCCTGGTAAAGTATGCTGCTGAGAATGAATGTATTTTGTTTCATATAAAGTATCCAACTATATGAGCAGATTTTTTGAAATTGAGGTAACACTATTGCTAATGTAAGCAGAACTTAGATCCACATTATATTCTATGCAAATATGCACAGGAGATATAAATTAGATTTTGATGAATGTGTTGCCAACACAGGAAGTTGAGTTTGCAAAAAAATTGAAATGTGTGGAGAAATTAGTATGAATGAGTAAAAATTACAATAAGTCATTATGAAACATGAGGAAATCTAAAGAATGGAAAAAATCATTTAAAAAAGGTAAGTCAATTGGGAAATTGAAAATAACTTAAGACAATGTTACCTCATTGAGGAATTAGTTATTTAAGGAATTGCAAGAACTAATCATGGGCATATGGAGCTTTGGAATTATTTGTTCGAGTTAACAAATGCCCCGACAATACTATGGTATTAATGATTAAAGCGATCCAAGAAAAATTTGATGAAATATTAAATGTATTCGAAACGTTGAGAAGAATAGTTTGAATACTTAAGGAAAAATGTGTAAATCGCATGAGTATTGAAAGTAAAGAGAATTTTGAGGAATTATAACACCGATTTAATTATATCGTCTAGATTTGGGAGATTTTATAATATACAATGATGTTGAATAAGAGTTTAGGATAAAATCTAATGCAGCATGATAAAGTGATTTCATATGCAGGGAGATAATTAAGACTCATGAGATGATTATTTGATGTATGACTTGGAACTTGCTGCAATAGTGGTCATTTTGAAAGTTTGGAGGCATTATAAGTACAGAAACATTTTGAAGTATACAAATCATTTAATTTGAGGTAAATATTGAATTGAAAGAATGGAATACAAGACTGAGACAATAGATAGAGTTATTTGAAAGATTATGATTGTACAAATGAGTACTATACTGGTAAAGCTAGTGTGGTAATCGAATACATTGAATAGAAAATTCAATAGGAGTGTATCACAAATTTGGATATTGAGGTTATTAAATCTAGTGTAATAAAGAGTTCAGAATGGAGTTGAATTTGGAGCAAAATGAAGCATTATTAGCTACACTAAAAATTTAGATCAGTTCCCCTAACATAAAGCCCAAATTGAGGGTTCAAAAATTGTGAATCTTACTAGGAAATTGGAAATGAGTATGAATTTTGAGTTTAAATAAGAAGAATGATACTTTGTGATTGAAATAAGGAGTATGTGTACCGATAAAGATGATTGAGCAAAGAGATTTTTAAATAAGCATTAATAACAACCTATGATATATATCCTAGTAGGAATACACCAAGATAACGTTTGATGGCCATGGAGGTAGAAGCAAATGACCACACTTGTGAGTTGCCAACCGTCTTGACTGTTGTAGACATGCTTAAAGCTTATATGTTTTGGAGTTCATTCTCAATGGACAACTTTGATTGGCTTGAAGCATAATAATCATTATCACAGTGACGTCATTAGAATATTGTGAGGGGCATTATACAACAAAAAGGAGTCGTCTGCCTTTACATTTAAAATGAATAAGGCCTAAAATGATTGAAGGTCAGGATTGATTCAAAGGATACTGTTGAGGAGCGAAATGAATCTGTAATAGAAATTAAGTGATTCAAAAAAAAGGGATAAAGGAGTTGGTGGATCAACTCCAAAGGTATGGAGTAAAGTGAGATGAACATATGAGTTAAGTGTATTAATATTGCAGTGATGTGGATTATTACGTGAAAGATAAATTGTCTCTGAGAGTATCACTTTGCCAAAGTGTGCTTACATTAAGTACAAGGTGTGCTCAGGTTAGGAAAAAGGATTAGCTAAGCCCGATATGAATTGGTCTATACGAAATTATTATGAGTTAGTTCTACTGATAAAAGATGTCTTAAATTCGTAATGTGATATATGTGAGTATGTTAAGAAATATTGATATGGTATGATATTGGTGATATTGACACTGGAATTGGAAAAATTATGAGTAATTTGAAACATATTGAGGAACTCGTTAAGAAAGTGAATGACTGAATAAGGGATTGAAAGACCGAGTGGGTCTATTGACTATGGTCATTTGGAAGAAATGTTTTAAGGGATGAAGTTAAATGGGAAATGGAGGAACATCCTACCTTCCTAATCAATTAGATAAGAATTTCGAGGACGAAATTCTCTTAAGAAGGGGAGAAATATTGGTCCCCAAATTTTTTTCTTAAATTAAGCATGATTTAAATGAATTATGAGGTTTTGGCAGATTAATTTTTTGAGTTTAATAATTATGTTAATGTTAGTAGGATTTTATTATATTGGTTAATTGAATTAAATTACTAAGAGTGTAACGATGAAGGCCACTTTTGGAAGATCACTTAAGGATAAAGATCATAAGCATTAAAGGAAGGGGTAAAATGGAAATTTTACATTATTTAGGGTATAAGTGGAAGAAGAGTTGTTGTTTTGCATTTGAAGAAGAGCAAAAATTTGGATGATGGGAGAGAAAGAAGAGAGTGACGAAGAGAAGAAGAGAAGGAGAGGAAAGAAGAGAAAGCTAAGCTAGGGTTTCAATTTTCACAACTTTCAAAAGAGAGATCTTGAAGAGTTTGAAGATCTTGAAGCTAAGAAAGTAAGTACAAACATTAACCCTTTTTGATGATGAATGAAGCATATTTAGTGATGGTTAGAAGTGAAAATGAAGTTGAATATGTGTAGGAAGTTGGTGAATGGTATAGGCAAATGTTTTCTCTTTAGGTTAGTGGTCAAAGATAGATTATGATTTAATTGTGAATGATAATGAGTTGAAATGAAGTTGAAAAGATAGTTTAGCTACAAGATGGGTTATATATGTAATGTGGGGAGTTAAAAATTGGAAAATGTAGCAAAACCTATCCATTTTATATATTTCTGTGAAAGTTTGCTGCGGCGAAGTCCACTTTCTTGCACAGACATGCTTCGGTAGTTTAGGCATGCCTTTTTCTATAGTTATCCAAATGAAATTATTTTTGATTTAGAGTAAATAGAGACATAGGGCTACAACTTTTCTGAAGAAATAGAATTTTAATTCAGTCTCTAAGAACTTCAATTTGTGGATGGAAGTTGGGTATAGAATATTGTTTTAGCGTAAGAACAATTCAGAAATGTTTGGGGTATAACTTTTAGATTATTGAACCAAATTAAATGATTTTGGTGTCCTTAGAAACTTAAGACAATAATGAACATTTTTCTAGAAGGAACTGTTAGCAAATTTCTTCATTTATCTGATCCATATGATCATGACAAATTGACCGAAGGTCTAGACTTTTGGAAGAGTTTGAGTATTTAGAATTTATCTTAGTGAATATGCTATATATGGGTCCTCAAATTGTATTCTTAATGAATGGGAAACTTTGTCATTGATAAAGGGATCAAAGAAAGCAAGAGGATCAAGAGGACAAACATCTTTGAGCAAGGTTTAGGCAAGCATTTTAAGGTGGG
The DNA here is from genome assembly GCA_027564395.1 of Erythroxylum ulei. Classification (NCBI taxonomy): domain Eukaryota; kingdom Viridiplantae; phylum Streptophyta; class Magnoliopsida; order Malpighiales; family Erythroxylaceae; genus Erythroxylum; species Erythroxylum ulei. The sequence goes on along the minus strand of JANITX010002444.1, from coordinate 4,762 downwards.
TGACATATTTGTAATTGTTGTGTAATATAGGCAAATTGTCTTGCTTGTGTATTGTGTGTTAAATTGCTTGTTTGAAATATGGTAATTTTTGAAAGTGCATTGTGATTATGATCATGTTATGCCTTGAAAAATGTCATGGCATTTTGTATCAATGAAAAGAAGAAAAAGTATCAAAAGCATGAGAATATAAATTTGTGTTTGATTGAAATGCGCATAAAATCTGATTGTGTTTGGGCAAGAGAGGAACGATTTTGTTCGTCACGTGCACGTTGACAAGAGCCTTCTTCCAGCTGCCCGCTTGTGGCATACGGGATCTAAAAAGTGGACTCATTTCGTTCATGGTGTAAACTTCAGTTTCTCCATTTCGCTCCATGGAACCCTTGAGCTATTTGTTTGTGCATTTACATTTTGATTTGTTAACTTATGATGCAAGTTAAGTGTTATGCTTTGATGATGAATTACATCTGATATGTTCTATGTGATGACTTTTGAACTATGAATTTTGAGCTAGAATTGTGGATAATAGAATTGCTAGATTAAATGAGATATATATATATATACACACGCGCACACACACACACACATTGATGTATGTATAAATATGTGCTTAAATTGTGTGGCTCGTTGGCAATGGCTATAAATGTATCAGCCACTAAGCTTTGCAGCTCACCCTATCATTTTCACTCTTCAGGTGTAGAACGAGAAGGTTAATGATCCTTGCAAAGCAATTGGCATACTCCAAGATCTGACTTTTAGTAACTAAGTTAGTAACTACAGTTTTGGATAGCTTTATAAGCATATCAGCATGAGCACTCATTATATTTTGTATTAAGCTAAGGCGGGCTTTCGATATGTAACTAAAGTTGTTCAAACTTTTGATTTAGTAATGAGATTAAGATATGAAGTTGTTCTCTTTTGTACATGTTTGTGTTTATCTTCTTTGTTGAGATTGTATGTATGTTAGTGTTGGAATAGGATGTTGTATTGAAAGATTTGTATGAATGTATGTATTTTGTGTTGTTGAATGTTGGTGATCTGGGTCTGGTTCAAAGGTTTCGCTGCGACGAGGCCTATAGTACACCACAGCGAATCTTTCCCGAAGGAGCTCTGCGCTAAATTTGGTGACTTCGCCGCAGCGAAGCAAAGACTTTTGTCGTGGCGAACTACACGAGAGGAGACTTCGCCATGGAGAACTCGCCAACGCTAACATTGAAATTTCTCACCAGTTGAGTGATTTCAACGTGTCTTTCGCACGATCCCTCCTAATCGTCTCACGGTGGGCGACTCGAGATTTTGGAAACGAAGCCCAACCCCAATAATTATACTTTGTCTCCCCTTCCTATCTAAGCCTCTGAATTGTCGTTTAAACGGAAACAGAGAACTAAGGTATGATTTCTTTACTTCTTATCTTTTCACCATTCATTATATATCTTTATTTAATTATTCTTTATGCATATATGTCGATTTTTATATTTTTATCTATCTATTTCACTTATTTAGAACTTACATCCATATTGATATTTCTTCAAGATACGGTTATTAATTTCAAAGTGGTATAGTATGTAGTATGATAGATAGGAATTTTATGAATATTCAATTTTTGACTAAGGGAATCGATTATTGGTGTTTTTAGAGTGATATAGTGTAAATATTGACAAAAGAGGTTATATAATTTTAAGAAATTATTTCCTAAAATGAATGGTAAACCAGATTCTTGTTGATAAATTGATGGTATTGTAAATGTATAATTTTCAATAATAATATTATTATAATAACTTGCATACCATATGTATTTAATACTGCCATCTGCTATTCGTATTTGAAATGGTTTATGTAATTTTTTCCAATTATTTAATAAGGTTTTGGTAGCTATACATATTTTAAATGGAAGAAAAATATGAGAAAAACACGAAATCTTTATAAAAAGCTATTGAAATTTGAGAGAAAATAAGAAAAGAGAGAAAGGGGTTGCTAGTAGGTTGATCCTCCATAATTTTTTTAGAAAATAAAAATTTTCATTAAAACTGATATATTACAAAGAAGTCTTAGACACGTACGACTAAGCTGCTTACCACTAAACATCAGAAACTACATTGCATGTCATTATTCCCTCAATACCTAAGTAAGACTCTTAGGGTGAAATGAATCCTCACTTTCTCGAGTCTTCGAAATGTTACTTGAATTAGATAGGTGAGTGACACTTCAAGATGGCGATGAGGTGATGCTTCAGAGGCTGGGTTTACAGTGTTCCTACTGACTGCCAGTTCTTCCCTCAACTTCCAATCGACTCTTCTTGACTGGTAATCTACTCTCTCTTGGTCCTCATTTAGAAATTAGGGCTTTATCTAAGAGTTTGCTTCTTTTCTAAGGGACTCGTTGTGAGATTCTAGTGACTCTATGGGATTCTCTGATCTTCTTCCATTTAGCTATACCCAATAGGTAAGCTTCTCCCTCTCTGATAACTTTTGGAGATTAGGGTTTTTAAATCTCTTAGAATTTTTGCAATTTTGGAGATGATAGGGACTCTTCGTGGGCTTGACTCATCGGTGACATTCAGAAGAGGAAGATGAGAGCTCAGATTTTCAGTTGTATTCAACAGGCAAGAATCCTTCTCTGTCATCTTTTTGAAATTAGGGTTTTGAATCTCTAAGCAATTTCTTCAATTCTAGAGATGGTAGGGGACTCTTCGTGGGCTTGACTCTTTAGTGATAGTCGAAAAAGGAAGATGAGTACTCAAGTAAGTTCCTTTTTCATGAACTAGTCTATTTCTTCTTCCTTTGATCTTTTTTGTCAAAAACTAGAAATCTGATTAGAATCTCTGGATATGAATTGCTTCCCTATATGTTTACAGGGATTACAAGATCTTCCCCGAAAGAGAGGATGAGTTTTCCTATACCGGTATGTTTTTAATTGCTTTTATACTTCTCCTTTCTTTACTTTGAGAAGATCCCCGTATGATATAACATAATACTAACTAATGAGATTGTGAACTTGTGAATGCTCCCCTTATTGTGTTCCTCCCTATAGAGGGCATAGTTCCAATTTGTTAATACCTTAATTTCCTTTATGATCTGTGGTAGTGAATAGTTTTTGCATAGTGGATTGCGTGTAGTGAGTAGCTACTTCTCTTAGATTTGGACTGGATATAGCTATAGATAAAAATATATCCTCTATACACGAGCCATTCTCCTACTACAATATAGATTCAACTAGTTTATAATCAGTTGCTCCCTTATGCTGGCAGTAGTGAGCTCTATAAGAGAGCTTATTGAAGTAGTCTAACCTTTGAACCTTCTGTTATTCCTCTCTTTCCAGATCACTTAGAAACATGTTGCCACCGAGAGTAGGATTATGGTCATATTTTGAAATATTCATTCTAGGAAGTTCTTGAATGATGTCTATGAGTCTGCATATATTGAATTCAGGGGCACAAAGGTTATAAATTTTTGCTTATATTCCTCTAGTGAAACCACATTCAAAGAAGAGGTGGTCTCTAGATTCATCCACTAAATTTCATAGAGTGTATAGTTTAGAGGAAGCTAAGAATCTCAGTCTATCTATAGTGCTCATTCTGTCCCACATAGCCAACTATAGTAGAAAACTCACATTGGGTCTAAGAGTCTTATTCCATGTTAAGGCACCCCACCCTACTTTATTTTTTGACCCTCCCCTCAACTTCCTTACTTCCTTTGTAGTAATCCCCGAGATGGGAATACCTTTCCATAAGTAATTGTCTCTCTCTTCATGACTTCTAATTTGAGAAAGGTGCAGGACTGCAACTTCATATGGAGATAGAAACCAATCTCCATTCTTTATTATTGCTTGTAGTTTAGAATCCTTAGGGAAACGATTTAAAAGGAAATTGGGCAATTGGTTTTGTATTAAGGGACCATTTCCTGACCAGTTGTCATACTATAAGGACAGTTTGTCACTTGTCCCTATCTGATAAGTAGTGTGTTGGTAGATCTCATCCCTCATTCTAAGAATTTGGTTAAAAAACTGGGTGCAACTGACCTTGATTTTTATAGCCCAAAACTCCTTCCTCTTATTATATAAGAATGGATCCATTTGGTCCACAAAGATTCCTTATCATAAGGAGTCTCCAAATCCTTTTTGACATAAGAAACCTCTTTTTAGCAGCGATTAACTCAAGACCTAACCCTTCTTTATCTTTCGGTTGACAGATTGTCTTCCAACTTACTTTGGCTATTCCTTTTTCACCATTTCTTTTTCCCCATTGGAACTACTGTTAAGTCAAAATGACTTTACGATTAATGATTTTGATGAAATACAAATAATAAAAAAAATATTGTAAAGCAGACCAAGTACAAAAAATAGACGGAAGGAAGCTATTGAAAAGCAGACGGAAGCTATTGAAAAGCAGACGGAAGCTATTGAAAAGCAGACGGAAGCTAAGTAAAATAAATAGACGAAAGAAAAGCAGACGAAAGAAAAGCAGACGAAAGGGAACGAAAAGCAGACGCAAATCGAAAAGCAGACGGAAGCAAAAGCAGACCCAAATCAAAAAAGAGACGGAAGCAAAAGCAGACGCTAGACGCGAAAGTAGAAAGCAGACGGAAGAGTCAAGAAGACACATCAGCTGAGTTAGTTACAGAACTTAACTGAATGACCGATTCTTGAAAGATCAAGAAGCAGTTGAAGACGAAGGCTATAAATACTAGTCATGTCAAAGAGATTGAAGACTTTTGTCAGAGCGAGATTAAAAGCTTATCAATACTTGAGAAATCTTGTGCGAACAATT
>JANITX010002434.1:0-10527 GCA_027564395.1 Erythroxylum ulei | reverse complement strand
CCCCCATTAAAAGAATTTCGTCCTCGAAATTCCTATCTGAATAATCACCAACCCCTTATAATTTTTTTAAAAGTCATGTCCCTATAAGTCATTTTACACATAAACAGCTAATATTAAACAGCTAATTTTACCAAACATCTCTAACAAACAGCTAATGCAATCAGCTGATCAAATCAGCTATCAGCTAACAGTTAATGCAATCAGCTGTTTGCCAAACAGGGCCAATATGATTGGAAATATGTAATTTATTGATTATTTTAAAACGAATAATTTATATTAGTAATTTAATTGTATATATAAATAAGGAATTTAAAAAATGAGTAATATAAAAATTTAATGAAATGAGCTATTGAATAGCAAAAAATTCGTACAATATAACAATAAAATAAATTACGTTAAATATTTTTTATAATTGTATCAATATTTATTTAAATTGTATTTGTAATTTTTAATTATGATGAAATAAAATGAGAAACCTAAATAGTTAATGAAATGAGAAACCTAAAAATTAAATGAAATCAGTTATTGAATAAAAAAACCTACAAGTTAGAAATTCTAGTACATAATAATTTAATAAAACATATAAGCATTCATGAAATTAATTACATAATAGGTTAAAAAATCCTACAAGTTAGAAATTCTAGTACATAATAATTTACTAAAACATCTAAGCATTCATGAAATTAATTACATAATAGGTTAAAGATAAATTCAAGCCTTATATTTTATTAAGAATGTCCTTAACAATAATACCTAAAATGACTCTAATGGCAATGAGTAAAAATTCTTGACTCCATGCCATTTTTTTCTTCAAAGTTGCAACTTCATTTAGTTGTTCATTTGTTGGAAGTGAAAATTGATTCGGTATTGATGAGGGTTCATTAGTAGTAGGAACAATTTCTTCATTGCGACGAGTCCACCTATTTGGATCAATGACATAAGCACTTTTTGCTTCTACCAAAGTCCGATAACCCCTTAAATCTAGCATTAGGAAAGCCCTCGGTTGCCAATTTAACATCATCCCAATTTGTAAAAATAACTACTTGACGTCCAACAAATACAACATAGAAGTTGTATCTGCCCATAGTTAAGTACCCGAAAATGAATCATAACCTCATCATTCATACACGTACATAAATTACAAACATTAAAAAGTTAATAAACCAACCATTCATCATTGATAAACAAGTGTACAAATAAAGTCAACAGTTCATCATATCATCATTCAAAATCACATAAGCTACTATGAAGGAGGTAGCTCCACAAAGTCAGATTTCATCATCAAACAAGCTCCTCACATAAGCCTGTTTTTGGTCTGCAGTTAAAACCTAGAAAAGATTCCTAGCATGAGCATTCTTTGAGAAGATCCTTGCAGTCCTAACAACTTCTTCAGTGGAGAAACCTAAATTCTCAAGCTCTTCACCTAACTTAGCTCTAAATTGTCCTTCAATGACATCAGCAATGATCTTTGCATTTTCTCTACTATTGTCAATGGCACGAGCAAATGAGGCATCAAGGCTTTCTAACACTTTAATATCCCTCATCTTCCTTTTCCCTTTGTTTTGTTGGTTCCCTTCTGTGTTGCTGGAACAAGCGACAGAATCAGTGAGATGGACTGAAGCAGTTGGACCGGGAGTGGTCGATGGGCCTGGTGGATCTGATGGGGCAATATGAGGTGGTGGAGTTGCTGGTGTATCACCTTCAATTCCATCAGTCTCAAGTTGAGCAACAACATCTGTAGCATCCTGAGCTCCTGCACCAATGGCTTTGTCTTTTCCAAAGACAAACTCAATTCTAGGGTAAATCGGGAAAGGCTTTCCAAGAGTGTAGTACTTGTTGGGGTGTTTTTGGAAAAAAATAGAAAACTTCATGCCCATAAACATATTATTATTAGGATGCTTCTATAAACAACCAAAAAAAAAATACCCTTATCCATTCGTCTAGTATTTGCTTGCTGTCAACCTCAGCGCATTGCTTGCTTTCATTCCAACCAAACCCACTGCAGTTCAACATGTCAAAGGCTATTTCATATTTTTCCTTCAACCTCTTGTGCTTATTTTTGATATGCCTCTTGTCAATGCCACAATTGGGAAACTTCTCTACCATCATTCTAGTAAGAAATTAGAATGTACTAGGCTTAAATTGCTCATTATTAGCTCTATGACTAGCAACAACTACCCCCTCCATGAAGGTCACAAATGCTTCTATTTCATCTGAAGTCCAAACTCTTGACATTGCACTTAAACCATGCAATGCCATACCCCAAACCATTCCAAACTATTTCCATAATTGATTAACCAACATTATTTGAAACTTTTTTGAAAATAAAGAAGACAATATCGAATTAAAAGAAACATATAATTAAGTACAAATAAAAAATAATTTAATTGTGTGTTCTCAAATTCAATTACAATGAAAGTCAACAATATAAAGAGAAATTAAAACAAAGCCGCAATTCAGTTACAATTCATTAAAAAAATTAACTAAATTAAAGTTCATAATTTAATGGTTTCTTCTCCAATCATCAAACATGTTCTTAGCTAAATCCTCTTTCCATTGACTCCATTCATTACTTGTCTTAATACGATCAACAAATTCAGGGAAAGGTGCATCTTCCCCAATTGCCATATACTCAACTTCAAGAGGAGCAAGCTCTGCTGGATCATAAGTCATATGCAACCTAATAAAGTTATGCAGAAGGCAGCATGCAAGAATTATGTGCACATGAGTGGCCGCTGGATAAAAAAGATGGATTTCTTAGGATTTTCCATCTTTTTTTTAGTAAACCAATTGCACGTTCAATCTCATTTCTGATAGATGAGTGTCTCTTATTATAGAGCTCTTTTGGGTTCCTAGGTGCCCTTCCATCTGTTGCCCACTCTTGAATATGGTATCATGTGCCTTTAAAAGGTGCAAGAAAGCCAAGACCATTGGTATAGCCAGCATCTACTAGATAATAATTTCCTATAAACAAATGACACTATTACTATTGTATTTGTAATCAAACCTTAGAAACACAAATAGCAAAATTCTGACAATTCTTATCTTACATTCCCTTTGGAACTTAAAGTCTATTAGGCCTAGTAACAACATCATGCAGAACCTTTGAATCTGCTGCTGAACCCTCCCATCCAGCAAGAACATAAACAAAGTTTAAGTTCTTATCACACACCCCTAACACATTAGTGCATATTTTCCCTCTCTTACCTTTGTATCTTGGTTTGTCTACATGGGGGATTATTATTTCTAAATAGGTCCCATCTGGAGCACCAACACAACCCTTTGAAAAAAATTCCAACAATAAAAAGTTTTACTTTAGTATTTTAAAAAAGTAAAATTGGACAATTTATTGTAGCTAATTAAATTTACTAACCTTAAACCATTTCCATCTATTGTTTGTGCAATACTCAGGAATTGGTATGGGCTTGACATACAATAGATGTTGAAGTTTGAGTACAACCTTCAACACACTATGGAAGGCCCTACTTATTATTTCTCTTGATCTCATAAACCTAACTTGTAATACTTTATTAGATTCATTTTGTGCTAATATTCTTAGGAAGATTAAAACTTTTTCTTCAATAGGCACATGGCCATTATTCCTCAACCTACCATGGACTTGAAGCATTTCATATAAAAATGTAAATGCATTTAAGTCCATCCTTAAATCCCACTGGCTATTCCTATCACCCTCATTCAAAATCCTATCTATATTTGCTTGCCTAGTTGGTACTGTCAATGCCCTACTACCTTTAGCATTTTCACTCCTACTCAATTTTTTTATGTGTACATACAAGCATAGCAACATGACCATTCTCATAAAATCTAATTCCCCATTCCAAAGCTCAAACAAAGTCAGACACTTAAACATAGCATCATGATCCTTGTTATCCATTTTTGTAAATAAAAATTGTCTGCAAAGATTAAAAAATATAATGATCATAAACAAGCCACAACCAACAATATAAGAATAAAAAACAACTAAAAATTTCATTAGCAAAAACACCAAGAAAAAGAACATCACATTACATCAGATTTTAATCAGATTTGCAAACCCTCCAAACCCAATGACTACCATATTACATAGAAACAGTGTTAGAGTGTGAGTAAGTACAAGGGCGTGTGTGTCAATGAAAAAACCCAAATTTGCCGGCCCAGTGAAATCCCCATCAACAAAGCCACTAACCATAAAGACAAGGGACCATATTACTCTCAATGGGCCAAAAAAGAAAAAAAAACAAAGGCTGGAAATTATTAACGTAGTAGATATTTGCACAACGAGAGAAAACTAAAGCAAGGAAGCAGCGAAACGAGAGGCAAAAAGGGGAGAAATGAACCAAAAAAACTTACCTTTGACTGCCGAGACGAACCTGAGGGAAGAAGGGCAGCGTGCGAGAGAGAAGAGTTGTTAGAGAGGAGTGATTTTTTTGGGTTTGTATGACACAATGATCATACGGCATTGTGGGGGGAGGGGTATTTCTAGAAGTTGCCTATGTGTTTTGTTTCTGTAACAGGGATAAGAAATCTTGTCCCACGATTTTGGAAGGAACAAAAAATTTATGTTTTCTGTGATCTGGAATCAAAACAAAAATAAGTTGGATCAGTAACCAAACACTGCAAGGGATAGGATTTTTGTTTTTTATTATCTATCTCCACTGACGAAGACGGTAACCAAACCCAACGTAATAGCACATTCTATTTGCCTTTTCCTAAGCCATATAGGTTGCCTTTTCAAGTTCAGTACTAACAAGTGAATAAATAGATGTCTTTTCCTTTATCATGGTTATGTTAATGTCCTCCATCTCCGAAGCAAATTCTACATCATATTTTCACTCTTGAAATTGGAACCAATCAGGGTTTTAATGATAAACTATTGTTATTTATAGAAAAGATGATTATAAAGTAGAGAATGTATACAATCTTCAAAAATGTAAGATGACAACTATACTAGAAGTCATAAACAATATATGTAATGAGCATCTTATCAAAAATATTATGAAATACATGTCGGTAGAATGCATAGTATACAAAGATAAGATCTCCTCAAAGAAATTATTAAAGTAAAACTCTTATTATTCTACCACTTACGGGCATATAGATCATTCAAGAAATGATCATCTCCTATTAAATGCCTTTTATGCACATATTAAAATTTCATATAAGGTTAACACCTAAGAGTAAAATAACCAAATATAAAATTAGAAACATCACCTAATATACAAGTAAAATAGTCTGAATACTAACTTTAAATACTATTATGGTGACTACATTGTTATTAGCATTCAATCAATTCTACAAGCATAAGGGATAAACCCATATGTTATGATCACATTTTCCTCTATGGCCATAAACCTATAACAAACTTACTGTTATATAATGCATAATCTTGATGCACCTACTCATTTTAATATAATAATGTTGAAAAACATTATCAATAACCTTTATTTAAAAATTTACAATCAAATATCTCAAAGAGTGATAAACCATGCAATATAAAATAATAAACAAACTTATAAGACAATAAAACAACATTTATCTCCTTCATGTCAATAACATAAAAATTTACTCAACCATGAATTTCAAAATTTTATTTAAACTTCTTTAGGGTTAAACCTTAAACAAATTTAGAGCCTATTATACAATTTTTAAAAATTTAGACCGTTTTATACTATAATGCAATGATGCTAGTGTGTGCGTGAGAGCTATGCATACATGTACACTACATGGCCCAAGCCCTACATACTGACTAGATTGTGTAGACGCATGTGATTCACATGCCATATGTTCTCTAACATGCTCTAAACCTATATGGCATGTGTGATGCACGTGCTTAAAAGGTATAAACATGCCTTTAGTATATGGAGTGTATGTGTGTGGCACGAACTAAATATGCACACACGTACCTTGATCCATATAGTACGTGTGTGATATGCAACAAACACGTGTCCTATGTCTTACCTCCGCAGTCTAATGCCCGCGGGGTCACAGCAATGATGTGAATTTCGTACCGTATCAGATGGTACATACTGGCCGAAAAATAGTACCGATATGGATGTTGTGGGCATCGGAAAAAATTTTTAGTAAGTACCGACTGTTTTTGGTCAGTAACGACCGGTATCTACAGTACCGGATAATTCCTGACAGTTTTGTAAAAAAGGAAAAAATGGGGACCAATTTGCAAATTTAAAAATTTCTAACTCTAAAACCAACACCCCCACCCCCCCTCCCCCCCGACTACGACCCTCTCACCTCTCTTCTCTCTCTCTCACCTTCTCTCTCTCTAACTCTTACCGTCACCGCCGCCTTAGCCTCGTCCTCCCTTGACTCCTCCTCTCCTTCTCCATCGTGGTCTCGCCTCACCATCTTCATCAGTTCATCTTCAACCTTCCTCCATGCTGCCCGAAGATGCCACCACCTGCTACATCCGTCACCGTCGCAGTTGAGGTCCACAGCACCACCGCACACAGCACCGTCTCCCCACCTAACCACCACACATCGCAGTCGCACCACCGCACCTTGTTTTTGGGTGTGTGTTTTCTTGTCATTTTTTGAAAATTTTCTACTTGATTTAATTTTTTATTGTGTTGGATGATAGATTTCTGAAAGTGGGATGATGGATTTCTTATTGTTATTGTTGAACTTGAATGCCAATGGTATTATCGTATTGGGGTTGCTTGTATTTCTGAATTGGTTGTATTTCTATTGTTGAGTTGAAAATTGAAGTTAGGATTGGGTATGGTGCTATGCTGACCTAACGGTGTTGAATCTGTTGATTGATTCTGTTGAAGCCTAGTTGAAGTTGAAGCTGCTTGAAGGGGTTTTGTCTTGTGAATTGTGATTGTTGAAGACTTGAAGTTAATTCTGCTGACGATGTATTGTTGAGGACTTGAAGTTAAAATTCTGTATTTATGATTTGGAATTTGGAAATGGGTATACTGGTATACTATAGTTGTTGACTGTGAAAAATTGAAGATTGGAAATAAAAGTATGTTGTTCTGTAACTTCTGTTTAGTATTGGATTTGGATTTTGGAGTTTGGACCATTGTTATCAATTGAAAATTTGAAATTCCTTAATTTTATGTTATAATTATAAATAATTATCTTGTTAGAACTTAGAACTTTAGAAGTTAAATGCAACTAAAATATATAAAATAAATTGTTATAATTAATAAAATATAATGCATATTAACTAAAATTCACAATTTTAATAAAAGTTCAGAAATATATGTTCAAACTTTTTATTATATAAACATATATAAAATCAAATCACAAAATTAAAGTATTAATTTTTTTGTTTTTTTATTTTAGTAAAATAATCATTTACATCCAATTTTATTTACAATTACATACACAGTTTACAACATACTTAAGGAAACTATTTAAACAATTTTTTTCCTTTTTAATCATTAGTTATAATGATAAACTACGCATTTAGGTTGTCTTTTCATATTTGATATATTGTAAAAGAAAAATTATAGATGCCCAAATATTGTGTTGGAAATGGAATTGAATATTGTGGATAATTGTTGGAATTGAAAATGAAAATTGTTTAGAAATGGAAATGGAATTATGAATGTTTTGTCATTGTTTGAATTGGAAATTCTTGGAATGGAAATGGAATTATAAATATTTTGTTGGAATTGGAAATTATAGGAATTGGTAATGAAATGATGATTGTTTTGTGATTGTTGGAATTGGTAATGGAATCATGATTGTTTTGTGATTGTTGGAAATTGTTGGAATTGGTAATGGAATCATGATTGTTGGAAATTGTTGGAATTGGTAATGGAATCATGATTGTTTTGTGATTGTTGGAAATTGTTGGAATTAGTAATAGAATTATGATTGTTTTGTGATTGTTGGGATTGGAAATTGTTAGTTATTGTTGGAATGGAAATAGAATTATGAATGTTTTGTGATTATTAGAATTGGAAATTGTTAGGAATGGAAAAACAATAATGAATGTTTTGTGATTGTTGGAATTGAAAATTGTTAGAAATTTTTAGGAATGGAAATAGAATAATGAATGTTTTATGATTGTTGGAATTGAGAATTGTTGAAAATTATTATATTTGAAAATACAATTATGAATGTTTTCTGATTGTTAGAATTGGAAATTGTTGGAAATGGAAGAAAATGGAAATGACATTATGATTGTTTTGTAATTGTTGAAATTGCAAATTGTTGGAGTATGTTTTGTGTTACTTATTATATATGTTGAATGTTTTGAATTATTAGCTCTTGACTTATACAGAATGAATTATATTATATAAGATGGATATGCATATTGTCATTGTGTACTGGACATAATGTGTTATTTGTTTTTGTGTACAGATAAATGGAAGGAAGTTCAAATACTCTCGATCAACCTACTTCAAGAAGATACAATGATCCAGCTTGGGTTCATGCTGGTATGGTTCCTGGTTAAAAGAATCATACCATTCGCTTGTTTTGTAACAAGCATTTGAAAGGTGGAGGAATTACCCGATTGAAAAGGCATTTAACTGGGGTTAAAGGAGATGTAAAAGCATGTAAAAAAGTAAGTCATGATGTAAAGTGACAGATGAAAACATTGTTTGATGAACATCAATTTGGGAAAGATAGAAGGGGAATATTGAATTTTAAAATTGGTAGTGGAAGTTCATTTTTCTGGTTTCTGTGGTGATTATGGAAATGTTGAAGGTGGAAGTGGTAGTGGTAGTGATACTGATAGTGTTCCATCTCAATCTCAGGATCATGAAGAATTTGAAGTGAGAAAGAGAAGAAGGCATATGTCTAATTTCTTTGCATCACGAATAACTCCTGGAGCCTAACCTTCAATTCGTAGTGCAATGTAATCAAGAGATGCAACTCATAATGTCGATATGGCAATAGCTAGATGGTGGTATGATACAGGTTCGTCATTCAACGCTTCTCAATCTTATTATTATCAACCTATGATAGATGCAATAGCCTCTTATGGTTCAGGATACAAAGGGTCATCGATTGATGACTTAAGAGGTAAACTTTTGAGATGTGTTGTTTCTGAAATTAGAAATCATTTGGTTGAAAGAAGAGTGAGTTGGGGTATTTATGATTGTTCAACTATGTGTGATGATTGGACAATAGGAGACAAGAGCCTATTATAAATTTTTTGGTTTATTCTTCAAATGGCTCTATGTTTTTGAAATCTATTGATGCATCTGACCTCATTAGAAATACTGAGACTTTGTTTGCGATATTTGATAAAGTTGTGAATGAAGTAGGGCTAGAAAATATTGTTCAGTTTATTACTGACAATGATGCCGCTTATAAAGCGGCAGGAAAAAGGTTGCAGAATATATATAATTCATTTTTTTTGACTCCTTGTGTTGTACATTGCATTGACCTAATGTTGGAGAATATAGGGGATCCTAAGTATTTTCCTGTTATTGATGAGACTATGCAAAAAGCTAAAAAGATGACAAAGTTCATTTATAATCATGCATGGGTGTTGAATTTGATGAGAAAGGAATTTACCAATGATAGAAATTTGTGTTGTTCTACTGTGACAAAATTTGCCACAAATTTCTTACCACTTTAGTCTTTTGTTTTGATGAAGAAAGAGTTAAAACAAATGTTTATAAGTGATAAGTGGATTGCATCTCAGCATGCTAGGTCTAATACTGAAGTGGAGGTTTGTAATATTATATTGGAAGATAGAGAATTTTGGTTTCAATGTCAATTCGTTATCTGAGTTTGTGAGCCTTTGGTGAGGTGCTTCGCTTGGCTGATAGTGAAGAAAAGTCAACAATGGGTTATATTTTTTATGTCATGGAGAGAGCAACGAAAGCAATTAAATCCAATATGAAATATAGGCTTTCTTTATACACACCATATCTTTCAATAATTAATGAGAGAAGGGAAAGACAACTTTCTTCTCCATTGTTTGCTGTTGGAGCATTTTTGAATCCTAGTGCCTATTTTAGACTGGATCTTACTAGCAAGCCAAAGTTAATAGAGAAATGCTTTTAACTATTACAATAATTGTTAGTATTGACACGATGAAAGATCTTTTAAGCTCACAAATGGAGCTTTACAAGTTGTCTTATGGGGATTTTGAAATGCCGATTGCTATTTGACAAAGAGAAAAAATTTCTCCAAGTATTAGTTATTTCCTTTTTCTTATTTGTTGAAAATTAATTATCACTTTATTTTGTTTGCAACACTACTTTTGTTATCTTATAACTTACAGTTTCTTAGTGGGATCAATTTAGAAATGATGTTCTAGAATTGAAAAGGTTTGTGGTTCAGCCGGATTTTGCTGGACTGGAATATCGTTGTTTTGATCCATTACGTAGCGTGATCTTGGCTTTCGAATACCTGCAAAACAGATAAAAGCACACCGGGGATTGGTTCCTGGATGGCTCCTCCGACGCTCAAGTTAGTCTTTTGTATAAGTTTTGATTGTAGAGAGTAGAGAGGAAGCTAAGGTTGTATTGTCGTACCTGTATCATGGTAGAATAGTACCTTATATAAGCCGTGGACGCTAGGTTTAGGTCTTCACGT
>JANITX010002416.1:0-10528 GCA_027564395.1 Erythroxylum ulei | reverse complement strand
GGAATGTTAGGAGGGGTTGAGGAACCTTTGAAGGGGGCTTGGAGGGTGAAAAACACATTTCACCCGAAGGTTACACGATCTGACCGTGTGAATTTACACGAGCCGTGTAAATCTGGGCGCAGGGGACACATTTCACCCGAAGGTTACACGGCCTGACCGTGTGATTTCACACGATCCGTGTAATTTGACCTTCTTAACAACAGAATCCCTAGATGTCTACTTTCCAACCGTCCAAAAAAGAAGTTAATCCGACATCTATAATGAAAGTTATGGCATTTGCGCCAAAGTATGTTCGATTAGAATCAGGTTATGAACATGTTGGATTTGTTGGGCCATAACTCCTTCGTCCGACCTCCGATTGAGGCAATTCTTGAGGCGTTAGACTTCTAACACATTATCCTACCTTCCGTTAAAATTTTATAGCCATTGGTTTTGAATTAAGGAAGTTTTATGGAATGGAAGTGAGTGGTCGGGTTGGAGAGCTTAATCAGGCTATGAACATATTTTGGATTTTTAAGCATACCTTGAGCTATAGAGCTCCAATTGAGGTGGTTCTTGGTTCTACATAAACTAGAGACCAAGAGCTACCATTTTGAAGAAGTCAATTGTATTTTTTATGATCCTTATTATGTGGGCTCGCCTTTGGGGCTTGAGATGTTATGAGAGTGAGGGCTTGTCTTTGAGGGTTAAAGAGTTTGGAAGCCCGCTTATGTATGTTCTTCGTTTTCGGACCGATTGTTGGGCTTCAGAAACGGGGCCCAACATGCTGACCCTTCATGTCAGATGTGCACACACCTAACATATTTGTTGCAATGTCTCCCTTACGAGTTCAAAATCTAGGTTTATCTTTAATTGACACATTAACCCTAATATGTGTCCCATCTAGAGCACCTAAACAATTCTACAATTCAAATGAAATAAAAAATAATGAGGAACCTTAATCACATTCTCTATATTTTCTTATAAAAGTAATAGGGTGATTATCTACCTTAAACCACATCTACCGATGGTCCGAAGAGTTTGTTGGTATGGGCTCAGGTTTCCTAAACAAATGATCTTGCAAATGCATCATTGCATTTAAAACATTATGAAAAAACCAACTAATTGTCTCACCTGACCTTCTAAAATTTTTCCTAATAACTCGATTTTTAACATGATAAGCAATAATATGTAAGAAAATCGCTACTTGTTTATTAATAAGCATGTTTTTTGTTGACTTTAATCCTCCTATACTTTCTAGCATTTCACATAGTTTAAAAAAAGCTTACCTATTCATCCTAACCATTGAAATACATGACTCATCATTGTCATGCACAATTTGCCTCGCATAATCTCGATTTGCATAAAAATTTAGAAAATAACTTCTAACCCTCGGCCTATAGCTATATAAAGAAGCCTCCGATGCCAACAAATTGAATAGCGAACTAACAACATTACACAACTGCAACCATACAGTCAAGATAGCCACAATTCTTTTTGTTCTTTCGACATTTTTATGTAAACTCAAACTGAAATGAGCCATGACTGCAAAAAATAAAATTTCTAATGTATCTACATAAATTTGTTCAAACATTGTACAATATAAGAGAACAACCATGAAATAATTCAAAATAGTTGAAGGCATAAAGTAGAGTAAGAGAGAAAAAAAGAAAATATTTCTAGAGTTAAAAAGACGGGATTATAAAACATAAAAACCAAAACTCAAACAAACAGTTTAAATGAAACCATAACTCAAATAACCCAACACCAACTTAAGGAACATAGAAAGAAAGGCAAAAGCATAATAAGCATGATGACTCTACTAGCTAAGGATAAGGAAGTACATTCATATCTTGATTTTGGTTACAAATCTTTATGTTTTGATCCAAATGTGAGATAAATTGAATATAAATGGTGTGAATATTAATTGGATTATTTTTGTGAATTTTGCATATAAGTTAAAAGGAAAGTCAAGTAAAGTTGCATGAAAAGAGATTAAAAAATTTTTAAAAAAAGAAAGTCACCATTTTACGGTGGTGATAAGTCACCACCTTAAAGGTAGTGTGACTACCATGCATGACTAACATTTAAGTTAAATGCTAGTCACGGGGGTAACTTAATTAGGTCACCCCCGTGCATGGCTAGTCACGAGGGTTACTTAATTAGTCACCCTCGTGCGTGGCTAGTGACTTAACTAGTCACCCTGTGCAAATTTGTGAAAACTAAAATGAAACAAAAGATTTGAAGTATACTTGAAATAAATGAAATTCTGTAACTTACATGTTTTCTTTTTACAGTTTAACATAAACATAATTGTCATAATAAAGCATTTTAAGAATTTTGTATAACTTGTTTCAATTGCTAATAACACCATTTATTCAAGATTCAATTTGAAGTTCACTATAATTAAGTTAAGTTATAATCTGCGATTCTAAAGAAGTTAAGTTACACAGTAATGGTTTACATCACAACAGTTACTTATGTGTTCATCTAATATCCCTTTACATATATACTGCTATGTACTACTATATATGCTGCTATATATATATATATCCCTTTCTTATGCTTGAGGCTATGTACTGTTATATATGCCTTACATTTATTTCTTGTCAACTTTAAGCCTTATTCTTTGTTTTCATATCTAAAAACCAATAACAATTTATCAATGCTCCAACAAGTTTGTCAAGGATGAAATTCTATTAAGACCAGTAATAATCTTCTCTTTGAAGATAAATAACAAATTTTCCTATATTTCACAACATGAAGATAATGTAAGGAACCAACCTCTCCAACTACATTCTTACCATATATAGTCTATTGAAAGAAATAAAAATTTTTTCAATGGCTAAATTCATTCATAACCAATTTTACCTACCGGTAGTTCCTCTTCTAGTTTTTTCTCTAATGGAAATCTATCTGGAATCAAACTCTTCTAGTCAGTGCCATAACCCAGATAACACAGACACCCTACAATCCATATTAATACCACACAGATAACGCATCTTCACCATAATTCATACCATCCAGACAACTCAAACACCCTTCAATCATATCAATTAGCAATTAACATGTCCCAAACAGTTCAGATGATTTTTCACTCCAACTTCAAACAAGTTGATGCAAACAACAAGTTGACCTAACTGCTTGAATACCACAAAGGGGAATAAACAGGTTGTTACAACCCTTCATCAAACAGAAAGACTCGCAAAGATACAGGGAAGAGACGGGACGCTGATAAATTCTAAAAAAAAATCAAGTTGAATGGAAGAGACGAGAAAGCCAAATAAGCATCACAAAAGCTATTTAGCTGATAAGGTAAGCCAAACAACCACATTGATAGCAAAAGAAAAAAAATTACTAGCGAAGTTAGGTTTACAAGAAACATACCTAATTCATGCAACTAGCAGAGAAATGTTGGAGAAGACTGTGAAGAGCGAGAGAAACGAGAGCTTGAAGACGAGAGTGAAGAGGACAAGAGCGAGGGAGACGAGAGCGTGAAACGTGAAGCGTGAAGATGTGAGCGAGAGAGACAAGGATATTTCGATCCTCAACATCGTAAAGTTTATTCCAACATACCCAAAATAGGTAAAGACAAGGGTATGTCTTCTTTAGCTATTCCCCAAGATTCGGAAATAATTAAACCTAAGAATAACTATTATAATTTTCTTTTTCTAATCAAACACAAGAATAAGTAATTGTCATAAATATAGTAGGAATATAATATTTTATAGTGAATTGAACTTGTCTTATGGTATAAGATTTTGGTCTGTGTCTCTGGTTGAGAACTTTAATATGTGGACAAGGGAGACAAATTTGAATCGATGAAGTCAGTCCATTACGTATGACCATTTCTACACAAGGAATTCCATGACATGTAGTTTTTTCCATTTTTATGTCACACGAAGGCTACGTATGATGTAACTATGCAACTTCAAGAAGGAAATAGACTGGACCGAGTCTTCCTCTGGAAGATTAGGAGTCTTAATTATGCATTACCGACGATTAATTAGATAGATGGTTTGGTTAGTGTCTAATCCTAAACCAAATTCTGTGCCTACGTAGATCTCAACATTATCTTATAGCAATAAGCAATCCACTTTCTCACAACTGTTTGATTCGACCGGAGAACATAATCAAGACATAATTGATGCCACCAAGAACCGGTTTTTTGCTTTTTTAATTTTTTCTTTTAAGATTTTTATGGTTTTAGATTTGTTTAAGTAAATGGGTCTATAAAAAAAAAGTATTATTAAGAGTCATTTGAGAGGGTTTAAGTTTTTTTTGTTCATTAACTTAACTAATTTAATCAATTTAATTAAAAAATTTAAAGTATTCAATTTTTTATTTTTAATAACTTTTGTTATTAAAAATTGATTAATTAATTAGTCAATTTAAATAAAATTTTATAAATTAAATTTAATTAATTAATTTTTATTTAATAATTTTAATTAAAATTTAAATTAAAAAATTTCCCAAAAAAAAAAAAGAGGAAAAGAACCGGTCCTTCCCTGTTCCAAAGTCCAAACTTGAAGAGCAAAGACCACCTAATTATAACGAGAATTTCAAACATGGTTCCCACACCAACGCGTTTTTTCCTCTCCATAGACACCGTTTAGGTGTTTCTTCTTTCCTTCCTTTACGCTCTGTGTATATATACTCGCTAACCCTCTCCTTTCTCTTCCCAACACAACATTCCAAGTCTTCATAGTTGTATCTTACTAGCAGATGATTCAAAGGCCCTGCGTCCCTCACTCTTCCTCCATAGCTTTTAGCTTACACTCCCATCTTTTGGTCTCTAGCGACCTTTCTCATAACTGGGTTTAATTTCTTTTTCCTGTTTCCGATCTTACTGATTTATTTTTGTACGCTAAAAGTTCTGAGAAGAGTCCTAATCATGGGAGTTAAGGGTTTTGTCGAAGGAGGAATCGCTTCCGTGATTGCTGGCTGCTCTACACACCCTCTGGACCTAATTAAGGTTCGTATGCAGCTTCAAGGTGAAAACTTGCCGAATGCCCAACAGATTCATAATCTCCGGCCAGCTTTTGCCTATAACTCGTCTTCCGCCGCGGTCCTCCACCACCCGCCTCCTGCCCGTGTCGGACCCATATCCGTCGGCATGAGGATTGTTCAGAGCGAAGGAGTAGCCGCATTGTTCTCTGGCGTCTCCGCCACCGTACTCCGGCAAACACTTTACTCAACCACTCGCATGGGGCTCTACGATGTGCTCAAACAAAAGTGGACGAATAAGGAGACTAATACCATGCCCTTAACCAGGAAAATTGCCGCGGGGTTAATCGCCGGAGGGATCGGTGCGGCGGTCGGGAACCCCGCCGACGTGGCGATGGTAAGAATGCAAGGCGACGGCAGGCTGCCGCCCGCTCAGCGCCGGAACTATAAAGGCGTTATCGACGCCATATCAAGGATGTCTAAACAGGAAGGTGTGACTAGTCTGTGGCGTGGGTCCTCGTTGACGGTGAACCGCGCGATGATAGTAACGGCGTCACAGCTAGCGTCATATGACCAGATGAAGGAGGCGATTTTGGACAATGGGATTATGAGTGATGGGCTTGGGACCCACGTGACGGCGAGCTTCGCGGCGGGGTTTGTGGCGGCGGTAGCGTCGAACCCCGTGGATGTGATAAAGACGAGAGTGATGAATATGAAGGTGGAGCCTGGGAATGCTCCGCCGTATAAAGGAGCTATCGACTGTGCGTTGAAGACTGTAAGAGCTGAAGGGCTTATGGCTCTTTACAAAGGTTTTATACCAACCGTATCGAGGCAGGGTCCTTTCACTGTGGTTCTGTTCGTGACGCTTGAGCAAGTTAGGAAGTTGCTTAAGGATTTTCAGTTTTGATTGATGACGACGAAGAATTAGTATTATACTTTAGTTATTCTCTCTACGATCTAAAAGATCATCTTACCGAGTTGTTCTTGTGGCTATTAGGGCTTATAACAGTCAAAATATACTATTCAGTATTAAAATGCGATTTGGACTTTTTTATGAAGTTTATATGAAGGATGCTATAAAGTCAAGGAATTTGACCAGATCAACACGTCCAATAAAACCGGAATCAAAGTACAAAATACTACAGATTTAAAGTCATCTAATTAAGAATCACTTGACCCAGAAATACAATTTGACTTGGACCCAAGAAAAGGCAAGTGGAAGCTTTGATCTTAAGCAACTTCGATTACACCAAAATTTGCGTTTACCCATTGTCTTTAAACCCGAAAAAGGAAAGAAGGGAAAGAAGAAAGAAACGAACTCACGGCTAAATTAGCAATCACTTGCTTGAATGAACTTGAAGGAGATAATTGATATGTACATGATGGGCTCGTGGGGAGTACCACAGGTATGATCATCTGCTGCTGGAATAAGCACCGATTGAACCTTTTGATATTCACAAACAAATTAGCCAGCACAACAATCTTGCATATGCACAAACAATATGATAAGACCAATGAGTAATCATCTGGTGTTGGTTCTTGAGGTCGCTTCTGGATGGTCTCCTGATCCTGCGACGTAAGATACATGGCCTTCAGATTTTCCTCTCTCAAGAATTCTAGGATCATGACCCTCCGAATCATATTGGTTTTTGATTGTTCGATTGTCTGGTTTCTTGGACTTGTCAGAATTAGGAAGTGATTGCTCTTCAGTTTCAAACCCTTTTTCTGGGTTCTGGGCTGATTGAGAATCCTCCAATGCTCTCCCTTTTTCTTGGTTCAAGACTGCTTGAGTTGACGCACGGGTTTTGTCCAGATTGTGGAGTTCATTTGCAATCTGGTTGCGTCTCTCCTTCAAAAAATTGAGTCTGGTTGTCAACTTTGTTAATGCAGAAGAAGTAGAATTCACTCCCTGTCATTCGCAAAGTTGCGGTGGTTAGCCCACATGTATGACTACAAATACGCACATACTTGTGCTTTGAAACAGAAGCTTAGAACAGCCAAAGATTCTATTATTAACGAAGCGAAACGAAGGATATCCAATATCAAGCTCAGCAAGAAGAATGGGAGTCCATTTTGCATGAACTAGAAATAATATCATTTTCAGAGTGGCTGTTTCACCCAAATAACTACAAAACCTACTCCTCACCTCGTTCTTTGCACTGGATTTCTTGGAATGGGTCGACGCAGACTTGGAACTGTTGCTTCTACGAGTCTGACCCTGCTGCTGATTGTGAGGAGGATGCTTGTTGCTTAAGGATGATTCATGCTTGTTCTTACTTTCAGCTCCATCTATGGAATTATCCTGCCATGAATTGTTCATCAAGGAGAATCTACATTCATAAAGGCTGCTAACTTGATTCAGCTTTCCCTGAATCTATTTTCTAGCAGTTTTTTTTATGCAGTTAAGTCAACAGAAATTTTAATTTTTCTTAAAGAATGAGAACATGTAGACTTAGCTAACAAAAGAAAAATGGAAGAAATAGAACTACCAATGATTATGGCAGCAGACGGTAAAATTTTCTTGTGGACATGACACTCCGTTATTCAAATTCAAAAGTTGAATAGTATTAGAACTAAATGGTTAAATAGGCGAATGAGCTCACAAAGTAATAGTCCGTTCCTTAAAATCCAGCAAATTTTCACTGATTTAGTGGCAATCAAAACTATGGATACTGAGGAGGTGAGCTAGAAACGACGTGCATAAAAATATCAAAGTCTTATTGAAAGGCTCCGGCAAAATTCCTTGAAGCTAATTTATCAAAAAAATTCCTTGAAGCTACCTCAAGCACAGGTTCAGCTAATTTGCAGTCGTCCATTCCTAATGTACTATTCCCACACAACATATGTAGTCTAGAAGGCACATTTGCCTTAATTAGCCTAGGTTAATCCAGATCTTCTCCTAACGTACGAACTTGAACTTTTTCCTTATGCGAACTTAAAAATGCAATGCATAAACTAGCCTTTCAGAATCGTTCCGGAGATATGCCATACAAACGGCAACATATCTTCTTAACTTTGCTCCGTCCAAATCGGTGCCTAAAACATCTAGGGAGTTGTGGACTGGCCGAGTGCCTTCACTGAGGCACTTGAGGACTTGGGGCTGCCCAGCCCATGTTCTAAAGCCTGAATTATACATGCAAACAGATTATCCAATAATTAATTAACACATGGAAATGGTTATTGTATTTATTGCCTTAGATAATCAAGCAATTCCAGAAAGAGCAAGCTTATTCAGTTATTTGGTAAACTGTGAAGTATATGAAAGGATGAACAGGATTAGAACAGCGAATGCATGGTGATCTGTCAAGAATTTTGATTAGGCAGAGGGAAAACTTGGGATTTTTACCCTAGAAAATCAACAGTAAGTATTGCAATAGTTCACTAAAAATATAATGGAAGTGCCAGATTAGGTTTACCTTGCTTCCAGACTTTCCTCCAACATCCTTCTGCTTATCTTTCCTGCAAACATAGCACATTAACCATAACAATCCAAATTT
This sequence comes from Erythroxylum ulei, assembly GCA_027564395.1. Lineage (NCBI taxonomy): Eukaryota > Viridiplantae > Streptophyta > Magnoliopsida > Malpighiales > Erythroxylaceae > Erythroxylum > Erythroxylum ulei. The sequence continues at coordinate 2,105 of JANITX010002416.1, read as the reverse complement.
TAGATACAATAGTCATTTTTGGGGGTTGTGAACAGAAGAAGACAAACTAACATCAAAAGTACAGAGCAAAACAAAAACAGACATGGAATAAAAACTAATAAAGGGCTTACACTTTTGTTTGATTGTTTGTTGTGTTTATGGGCTGATTTCTGGAATCAGGCATAGAGCAATTGCTTGATCCACGCTGTTGATTGAGCTGCAGATTCAGATCATCAACCTTCTCCTTTAACTTTGTGATATCTGCCTCTGTTTGATTTACTTCTTCAATATCTGCCTTCATCTGTGCCACAAGTTAACATCTTGATATGCCATTGCAATGATTACATACACTAGAGCATAGATTAACTAACTTTTTCATCAATTGTGGATGGAACAAATAAGGGCTTCTCAGTTGCGCTAAGTGCAGCTTCAAGAGCTTTCCTCTTATCCCTCTCCTCCTGCAGTTGTTCCTGCAGTCTTGCGACCTGTACATACGCACCAAAATAATCCAGTCAAAGAGACATGTCTTCCTGTCGCTTACTATTTAAGAACAAAAGACAGGCCTCTTTTTAAGCTAGAAAACTTAAAGGCAAATATATATACTTGATTTACAGATTGAAATGACATAATAGGCCAATATGGCATTCAGAAAACAAAAATTTACATGCCATCAACAGCAATGCTAGGGACGAAAACCAAAAGCAGATAATAGCAATAATTATTTATTGACTTTGAGTTCTCACGTAAACTCAACCAGATATTCTTGTAATGTTATTGGACCAATAAAGGTTTCCAATACATCCGATTGGAGCTGACATTGCCTTAAGACTACAGAATTGGAATCTGTAGCCTATTTTCCGTTCACTAATCCAGACCCAGAGAGAAGTAGAAAAATCCAGCAATTCAACATGAAACTACTAGTTTAATGAGGGATGTCAATGGCAAAAGAACATCAAACATGTATCTTTTGAACAGCTTAAAGATAGAACTGCAACAATCTTACTACAGTTACCACAATCTTGAGATGCATCAATCCTCTCATACATTTAAATGCCAAAGCATGATAAAAAGAATCAAATGAAAGTACTGTTTTTGAGTGTTGAACATACCTCTTGCTCGAGAGCTAAGCGCCGCTGATCAAAGGCCTTTCTTCGCTGTTCCAAGTTAGCTTGGAGAGCTGCATTACCTTTAACCTACAAAGAAAAATAGAATAAATTGTTATAGAAATGCTCCAGAAGAGAACGGAATTTGTTACATAGATCAGAAAGAAGATGCGTTCTTTAATTTCTAACCTCTTCAGAAATTTTGTTTTGTAGCTCAAGTTTAGCTGCTTCCAGCTGCTCAAGTTCAGCTCTACATACGTGTTAGAAGGTCAGATCATTAGCATAGCAAGAGCTTATTATCCATACATAATGATTCTAAAAAGAATATCCCATATTGGACCAAAAGCAACAAGGAAAAATACGAGGCAGTACAACTGTGCAAGGACATGAAACAAGAATAAAGAAGAGAACGATGAGTTGGCTTTAATAACGGGAACTTTTTTAACCTTACAACTAAACATTCAAAATTTTCCACTATATGAATTGAAACTAATTGACAGAAAAAGTAGTAGTATTATGGGAAATAAAAAATCTAAGATCAATTTTAAAGGAAAATGGTAATCAACTAGACTTTGCGTCACTTCATTGTTAAAAGAAATTATCAGTTCCACACATAAAATTTCTCCTGATGGTTATAATCGAATCAAATAGAGCCTAATTACTAGTTTCCCAGTGTTTGTTGGTAAATTCCCATTATGTTGACATATATCTTGAACTGTCCTCCTTAAACAGCACAAACCAGATTCAATTTATTTTGGGCACTAATCTTGCCTTCCTAGGCGGGTCGATGCGTCATAACAGGCTTTTCTAAATAGCAGCCTCCCATCTCTCACTCACACACGTATAGGTACCCACCCCGAACACACAAATAACATAGACATGCACTCATATATCTGATAGCTCTTCGAGTCATAAGCCCATATTGACTTACTCTAGGAGGACTAGGGGCAGGAGCAGAACATGGGCCCCAAACCCATGCTCACGTATTCCAGAAGGAAGAATAAGACAGAGCAGATTGTGAGT
>JANITX010002406.1:0-10528 GCA_027564395.1 Erythroxylum ulei | reverse complement strand
ATCTTTTTGACTCTTATAAACTTTGTCCAGGAGTACAAAGGTCTAAGTGTGGGGGAATTTGATTGAGCCCAAGTTTATCTTATAAATTGGTTGCACTTTCATGACTGTTAATATACTTTTTGACTCTTAATTTGTGATTTTGTGATTAAAATTAGTTCCTTATAGTGAGCTCATTTTATATCCAATTTGTTAGTAAAATTGTTGCAAATTGACATTAATTACATTATAATTTTCCTCAGGACAATTGATACTGCAAATTGTTATTTTATATTGTAGGAGAAAAAAGAGTCAAAGAGATGAGGAAGTCAATAGGACGCGAGCTCCTTCACGCACATCGTGGCGCATCTAGAAGAAGACACGCCGCGGTGAGCGAGCAAGAAGAACACGACGCAGCGTCTGCCAAAGAACCCGCCGCAGCGAGCTATCAATAAGAGCACACCGCAACGTCAACAAATCATCTCGCCGCGGCGAGCAGACGGGTGCCTGGACTTTAAATGAAAAATTCTCTTACTGTTCCAACCCGACCCGACCCCTTCCTTTAAAAACTTGCCAAATTAGGTCGTTAAAGGAGAGGCCGACTATAGAGACTAGAGAGATACACATTCGGCAGCAACAAGAGCCGATAGAAATTTCCACACCTCACCACGCTGATTTCCATCTCCGATCATCATCCACCACCGTCGGTCACTTCATCATCACCCCCACCGTCGGTCTCTATAGCCATGGGTTACCACAGAACTTCCATATTGATAAGGATCTCCAGAGTTATGCACGGTTAGGGTTCTTACCCTCTTGAAAATGTAGCAATGGCTTGAGTTCACAGGGCTCCAAAGGGGAGTAATCCGACATTGTCAAGTTTAATTATATTATTGTAAATCGCTGAGTTACGGTTTACGTTAGTATAGTTAGATTGGCTTGGTTAGAGTTTAATCAAGCATTGAACAATGTCTTGTGACATGGATTTTGTTATATGTAGAACTTGATGCTTAATATATGAAGTCTCATATATGTCATTTTGTTATTGTGTTAATCCTCTTTATCTGCCTAGTTGTGCTTGATATGAAGATTTTGCATGAGCTGAATGACCAATTGCATTAACTTGTCCATTTCACACACTAAGATGCTTTTAACAAGGTTTTAAGAAATGGAGTTCATTGATTAAAACCTTGGACTTAAAGAGTCCTTTAAGGTTGATCATTTGAAAACTTAGTGGATTCCACTCCCGGAAAATTTGTTTTGAACCGTGATAGCCTAAGCTTGTTTTCAAGAGGATTTTATATCATTCGATAATTATTTGAATTTTCAATTTCAACTTCCCAAAAATCCAAAAATATACTTTTTATACAATTTTCTTTAATTTTAGTTTAATTTCCTCAACTCTGATCAATGATCTAAAACCCCCCTTTTATCAACTCAATTGCATTTTTAACTAATAGGCTAGCTTAAACCTTTTTCGTTCGGTTCCAATTAAGTGAGACGACCCAAGGTTGCACACTATATTGCAATCCTTGGAATTAATTATTTTTTATTCGGTCTCCAAGGGATTGATCTTTAGATCGAGACGAAGAGCCGATTAGTAACGGGATGTTACAGACGTGATCATTATTTGATTTCATCTAAATTAACTCCTTATCTTTTGGTATTTTCCATATTCTTTTTACTAATCAACACCTTGTTCATTGCTCTTATAGATGTGATTCCAAGTCCTCTATGATATTTTTGGTTTGCATATGTCAAACAGTTTAACTTTTACACTGGTAAAATTATTGTCCTTATCTGACCAGATAAAATTCCTTAATAGTCCCTTAATAGTTTTAATGATGTTAAGAGAGAAGGTTAAATAAGAAATCTATTAAGTATGTAGATTGTTCAATACAAAATTTAAAGGTAAAATCTACAAGCACATGTGAGAGTTCTATTGCACTAATTTTTTAACTTCTTATAGATAACATCTATAAGTGGTTAACAGTCTTAAAATTTTAGTCTTTTGGTAAAATTGGAATACTTAAGTATCTGGAAGGAGGTTTCTCTTGTATAAATAATATTTTTGAACCAATGTACTTTGGTAGTCCAATATAACCTTCAAGGATGAAAAAGTTGCCCTTGTTTACGTTAATATAAAGAGGATGATGGTGGTAAGACAACAACATAATAAAATAACCTCTTGTTATTTACTCTTCCTTCTCTTTAGAATTGCTTTTACCTTTTAGTCACTGGGTCACATTTGTTCTTTGGCTTTTGCCTTGTTTAGTTAAAGATTTGTTTCATTTTCACTTTTGGTAGTTTCTCCATAATGAAACAAAACTCACCTTGTTTAGGACTCCCCCTCATTTCATTGTGACAACCTACCATATTTAGTATCTTGCAACTTTTAAATCTTCTTCTTCTTCTCTCACTTCATTACTTCCATCTTCTTCTTCTATCTCCTAGACTCTTCTTCATAAACTTGCTCTCTTTTTAGGTACCATTGATTTCCCAACCTTGGCTTAGTTTAAGGTCAGGCTCCTAACCCTAAAAGTCTCGTTTGCTTAAGGCAATCTGCCCATTTCTAAGCCAACTATATGCTTAAGCTCCTCTCTTCCTACTTTAAGCTTCAAGCCTTTATCATTTCTATTAGTTAACTTTGATATAGCTACAAGTTTCAAACCTACTCTTTTATCTACTCTAGAGTATCAAATGGTAAATAGAATTTCATAGAAGCAAGAAGTGGGTGGTTCTTTTGTGTCTAAAAAATTATGATACATTCCACTAGTATTATAGAGTGGCTAGCATTTTATCTCACCACTTGTAAAAATTTTCAAGAATGCGCTAAGAAATGGTCTTCATCTTTGGTATTTTTATTAAGAAAAGACTAGTTCTATCTTAAGTCCAGCACTCGGAAATATCAACTTGGAAAAAATGGGATTAGAAAGCATTTTGATCAATGAAGATGAAATGTTTAGATTTTGTTGTCATCTTTATTTGGTAATTATTATTGCCTAAATTCGTAGGACAAAGTTAGGGTTAACCTAAAAAATGGTTTTAGGCTCTAGGCGGGAAACAGTATTAGGTTAATAGGCAAAAAACGACATTAGGGTTTACCCCCAAAAAGGAGTTTTGTGGTGTACAGTTTTAGCAATAAACGGAAAACGGTTTAAAGGTTTAAGTGAAAAATGGAATTAGGGTTTAAACGGTAACTGGTATTAGGGTTAACCAAAATTTGTATGACAAAGTTAATTATTTTAAATATATAATCTTTATGCCTTATGAAAAACCAAAGGGGTTAATTGTTTCGCAAACTTTTTGCAAACTTATTTGGCACCAACAAAATAAAAACATGCAAAACCAAAATAATAAAAACATCAGAAATTTGGTAACATAGTTCGGCATACCTTGCTTACGTCTGCGAGGCCTTCATCTAGCTTAATAACTTTCACGAAAGTACAATAGATTTACCCAAGGCTTTACTGAATCGACACCACTTAACTCTTGACACTATCTCTCAACCTCACTCTCTGTGAAAGAATTTCACACACAATAGTACGACCTCCTCGTACTAACCTCGACAAAATATTTTCACACACTATTTAATAATAAAGATAATTAAACGAAAAACTCAAGTGATTAAAATAATAAAGAACGAAAACTAAATACACTTGAGATAGACAAGAACAACTTCCCGATAAGTTCCGTTCTACTGAAATAGATCTGGAAATTGTCACAACAACAATGGGCCAATCACGACAACACATCAAAGGAAACGCAGCACAAAACTATTCAGCCCAAGTGATGTAATCTACAGAAATTCCAGCATAAAGATAACCAGTTGATTCTCACAATTCCTGAAAAAAAATTATAGCATAAGTTACGTCATCCACAGAAGAATCAAGAGAACCCCATATGTCTTTCATGCACAATCAAGAAGGACAAGTCTTGATTCAAAAACGATTAAACCAACACCCTATGTATCCAACCAAAAAGAACAAGTGTACCTTCAGCTATATATATGTAGACATGCTCAATTAACATCTCTGCAATACCACTTCAGCTATGTTTCCTTTTTAATCTTCAATTAATGCACACCTATAACGTTGCCGCACTCACGTCCTCAACATGCACACCATACTATGCCACACACGCCTTGCACACTTTTGCAAGATACCCACGCATACACCAAAAGACTTGTCTTACATAACACACGTATGCTATCACCTAAGATATGAACAATTATTGCAATGCTTTTTTTTCAATGTCCCATCACCGCATAACCCAGCTGCAATATCTACCTTTTTACTTCAATAAGAGATTCACATCTACTTCAGCCACACAACAAAACAACGTCCTAGTTCCAAAAAAAAAAAATCAAATTCCTTTTTCTATTATTCACCAAAATCTAGTAGTACACGATTCAAATACTAATATGATAATAGATTTTAATATTGTGTGGGAGTCTATCACAGCTAGAAAATTATCTATATAAGCTTTGAATCTAAGTCATTATCTAAATAATATCTTATATGTCCAATTAATAAATAATGCCAAAACATATATCCTAACACTTTAAAATATGGGTCAGCAACTAGCATATAAAAACATAGATTAAAATGTATTGTTAGCTTTTTTAGAAAAGAAAAAGGATTTCTAAAAAAGCAAATATTAGATTAATCTATACGAAAGATTTTCAGAAGCGTTTAACAGGAGAGGTTCCCGTGTCTAGCTAAAGAAAGTTGCGGTTAATCAACCTGTAGGATTATATCATCTTGTAATAATAAATATGCGTAAGAAAATATAATATGTGTCATTATCTTTGTTATTTGTTGAAGTAATATAACTTACACCGCGATTGTTAAAAAACAAAACAAAATCAGGTTACATATGCGTCTCGCCTCAATAAGGTCGAACATAAAAACAAGAGGCACTTATTATCAAACGTTTCACCAGCTTCAGACAAACTAGTTTTACAGTTGAGAAAGGAGATTAAGCATGGGACTACGTGGGCTGCATTTAGCCAGTAAAGGCTTAGACTTGCGGAGAGTGAGGCCATTCCCTTCGGTCATGTCCACCATTTCCTTAGTAGGCCTTTCCCAATCAAAGCACTGAAGTAGTGTGCCTAATCCCAACCCAATCATGCGCATCGCCAAGCCCTCTCCAGGACAACCCCTCCTTCCTGATCCGAAAGGCATTAACCTGAACCCATCTCTCACGCCTTCAAAGCCTTCAAATCTTTCTGGCTTAAATTTGGTGGCGTCCTCCCATATCTTGGGATCGTTTTGGATGGCCCACATGTTGACCATCAGCATGGTGCCACGTGGCACTCGATAGCCTCCTACCATGCACTCCTCTGATGACTCATGAGGCACTAGCAAAGGACCCAACGGGCACATTCGCATGGCTTCAGTAACAACACAATTGAGATAAGGAAGAGTGGCGATATCAGATTCAGTGATCAGGCGATCATGTCCGATGATGGTGTCAACTTCACTTTGTGCCTTCTTTAATTTTGCCGGATTGTTCAGTAAAAGTGATAGTGCCCATTCCATAGTCCCAGCCGAAGTATCAGTTCCCGCAGCCAACAGGACCTGCACAGACAGGATGTTAAGTCACTGTTCATGAAGATTCAAAGATTTATTTGTGGTGGCACTGGGATATAACAGATTGGAGATAGGGAAGTACGTACCAGCATAAGACCTCTGATGACTTCGTCCCTGTAATACTCAGGTTCTGATTCTTGCAACGACAGCAAAACCTCAATTAACGTCTTGTTTCTTTCCTCAGACTCCACACCACTCTGCGTTGACTCCTTTCTTTTCCTGTGCTCCTCAATCAGCTCTTGAGTGAACCTATCTCTCTTCTCGTGCAACTCCTTGAACCTCTTCTCTGCTCCACTAACAGCCGACAACATCGGCAAAAAGTCCTCCTTCGTCGAAGCTCCGGCCAACAAGAATGTCTCCTCAACGATCTCCCGAAATCGTCTCGCCTCCTCCACCTCCTCCACCTTCTCGCCGTAGTACCTCTTCCCGGCGATCATCATCATCATCACATTCAACATTAGCTCGAAGAACGCCGAGTTCATGTCCACCGTATGATCTCCATCACGCTTGAAGAGACGGCGTATTAGCAGCCTGACTTCGTTGGTGCGTATGTTTGAGAGCAAGTGGAGACGGTTAGTGGATAAAAGCTCGAGAGAGGAGATCTTGCGAAGGTTTCTCCAGAGGTCGCCGTAGGGAGCCCAAACTAGGCTCTTGAAGTTGTAGCCCAGATGTTTGCCAGCGAGAAGGCGAGGTCGATTGGCGAAAACGACATCGTTCTTGGTAAAGCATTCCTCGGCCGCTGACGGGGAGGCGACGACCAGAACGCGACGGTTGCCAAACCAGAGGAGGAGGACAGGGCCGTGGCGGTTGGATATGGCAGCAAGAGATCGGTGGAGTGGTTGCTTGAGTAAGTGAAGATGGCCAATTATGGGGAGAGTCAGGAAGGGGCTGGGAGGAAGATTTTGGATCTTGTTGAGGAAATGATTAGCAAGTACATAGAGGATGAAGCAGAGAATGATGTGTAAGAACATGGTGTTGTGCTTCCGACACTGTTGTGTATTAGCCCCTAGATCTGCTTTGCACTGACGATATAGAGGGATTTGGACTGCAAATTGAAGGATAGTTATCTGCCACTCCCTGATTTTAATAGAGGCGTCTTTTACGGGCGTCACTGTCTGGACTAAACAAGATAGTCACGTAAGAGTTTTTGCCGCATATCTAATTCTAAATAGAATCATAGATCCCTTTTGAAGTTTGTTGAAACTTTGTGACAACAATATATCTTTTATGGTAATGTGATTTTATTAGAGATGGTATGGGCAATATATTGGAAGTTGATAGAAGCCAGAAGGTAGATAATTCGAAGTTGATGGTGACCAAAACGTCCAAAGGAGGAAAGAAAACAGGGAATAATATAGCATACGACATGGACTTCTGTATGACAACAATATATAGATAAATCTTTTATGGTGATGTGATTTTATTAGAGATGGTATGGGCAATATATTGGAAGTTGACAGAAACTAGAAGGTAGATAATTCGAAGTTGATGGTGACCAAAACGTCCTAACGAGGAAAGAAAACAGGGATACCTAAACACACTTTTTCCTAATTCTCTAAATAATATAGCATACGATATGGACTTCTGTATATGTCTCCGAGGGCATCCTTCTGGAAGAAACCCACACGGGGTTCGTGGGAACTAAACAAGATCTTTTAAAACTAAAATTTAATTAATAATCATTTTAACAGAAATTAATACAAAATTATTCCTCTAAATATTATGTTTCAAAAATAATTTTCACAAATAATCCTTATTTGTGATTTTTTTTGTTTGGGTCGGTTGGCTTTTTGCCTATATTTGTAGCGTTTTTTCTTTTTAACTAATTGATTAATTATTGAAATAGAGATTAGAAAGATAAAAACAGAATACGAAGAACAAGCAATATGTAAGTTTGGTTTTTAAATGAAAATTTGAATTAGAGTTAATATATACGTATACAAGCAAAAATAATCTCTCTATTTCCAAATCCATCAGTCGGAGAGGTATAACGTAGACGAATGGGAAAGAAAAAGTTCAACAAACGTAGTCTTCAGGCATCGCATTCATGCTCGCATTGGTAGCTCATTTGGTCATCAGAAGAGAAATTGGGCATAAGGTCTCAGGTTTGAGTCTCGGTAGTAATAGTGTGGAAGTTCATTCATTGTAGTAACTCCTTGTATGTACTGAATACTGGACTGTCTTTTTAAGAAGCTAAATAAGATCATACCGTAATTTACCCTCTCACTACTCTATCAAGCCAGAGAGTAGGAATGCTTAAAGTGGGCGATTCCACCTTCTAGGTACAAGGCATCGCATTCATGGCCCAGGAAGGACGCTTCGTCTGGGAACCAAAAGTCATAAAGCAACACTACGGACCAACAGATGGCAATTATTGAAAAAGACCAACAAATGGGATGCGTGAGCCATGATGAGGAAAAAGTGGGCAAAGGTATTCATCAAAGGAATTCAATGAGCACTTATTAGCCACGTACCGTTTGCTGTGTCGATGCTACTACCCATATAGACGTATGGAGGCAATTCCTAGAAGAATGAAAATGTACCGTTCCATACATAAATTTATTGCATGGGAACAGATCAAAGCAGTCAACAAAAGTCAGAACAAGTAACTCGTAATACTATAGTGGTTTTATTAATTTAATTGAAAGACAACGATAAGCCGAACAAAGAAAGGATATTTAATGTAAATAAAGTGTGCAGAATGTATACGAGTGATAGCTAATGCTTAGTCGGAGTCACAGAGCTGAATTTCTCAAAACATACAGTAGAAGATCCCCAAGAACATGTATCTTGTAGTCAGGTATCGACTGTTAACATCACAAAATTCAGATCGAAGGAAACCAATCTTAACAGGTCCGATCTAGATAAATATATTAATGAAAGTGACCAAATTTTGAATTGATTGTTGACCTTCTGACTTGTATATCTTTTTTTTTAAATAAGGTTATTTAAATCACGAGAGCTGTTTATCCTTTGAAGGAAAGACTAATTACCATACAAATGATTACGAGAGCTGTTTATTCCTTAAATGATAGACTAATACCTTAAATTATCTAATGACACCCAATGCTTGAAATTAACCTTCAAGTGACTCACAGTGTTAAAGGATAGTTAGGAAATTTAATAATTTAAAAAATCAGCCTTTAGCTTTTAGCCCATTATGATGGGAAGCTTTAGAATTGGCTGATGGTTGTCATTATATTAAGCATCTTAGGGTTTTATCTCTGCCTAATAAGTTTTGTCTTATCACAAAATATTATCACGTATGAAAGGTCAGATAGAAAGTTTTAAGAAAAAAATTAAGATAGATTGAGTGAGGAGCTTAAATATATGAAACGTTTCCGCATCACTAAGTAACAAAAAGAGGCTAGTATTCGAAAACTCTTTCTTTATAAGTAATCATGAATTCTTAGATCTTGTCATGTTTTATAAAAATTATGCCTACATGTGGTATTAGAGTATGGTTATAGAACCATTCAAAAAAAAAAAGAGAGTATGGTTATAGAAACTCATGGTTGTCCTTAATTATAAATTTTTCATGATCTTGAGAAACTCATGAACTCTAATTTGAAATTTTGGAAAACCATAAATTTTGTTTCTCATAAATAGAATGGATATTTCATTGATTATCTAGAAATGTATAAAAGGTATATTGTCATAACTATATTACTAGAATTATGAAAACTGGAAATGCTAGGTTCATTGAACTTGGAGAGACTAGTAGGAGTAAAACACCTTGTAGAGTGGATATTTAAGAAATATGAGTGGAAGTCCCTATGGTTATACAAGTCCTTATAGATTGTACACCTACTAAAGTTATTATTCCACAAATTATTAAAGTTCTGAATAATCATGAAGAATAACAAATTAATGAACCCATTGTTTATGGTGATGTTAAGCATTAAGTAAATAAACCTTTTGTTGTCTTTGAAGTAAGAGGATCAATACTTTGTTGTCTTTGAATTCCAAGTCTGTGGATCAACTGAATTTGTTTAAAGACTTCTCTAAAAGGCCTTATTGGATAAGAATTTTTAAGACTTCTTAATCCTCTTACTTAGCCATTTGCCAAAAGCTTTTCCTTATCTATACCTATCCTAAAGTTTTCACTGTTGATGGTGATGAAGCCCTAAAATATAGCCCTTCTATTATGGCCTTAGTTTTTGAAATAAATCTCCCTTATCTTTGGAGTAGGTAAATCCCCCTTTTCATGGGAATTCCTCCTGCTATACATTTTTTGGATTACACAATAGGAGTTCCTTTTTAGGCAAGCATTATCAACGATAAATTACTCCAAAGTTTTGATCACTATAGTGTTCTCAAGTGTAAGATTATTACTCTTAACATCACTAACACAAAAGCTTAACACTAGTGGTGGTTAAAAAGCTTTCAGGGTTTAGTGTATTGACCTAATTTTTCCTTTCTCAAAGGTATTCCAACTTATTCACATATTCTTGACTCCTTAAAAATTTTCTAAATTTTATTATTACAGATTTTGGAATCTTAGATGTAACATCCCGTTTTCTCATGTTAAGGGTTAGAACCCTAGAATAGTGTACATGAGAGATTATTGAGAAGTTAGAAAGAGCATTTCATGCTCGTGCATAATATAGTTTATATGCACATGTGAATATTAATTATTGCACACATTAAAATAATTGTACATGCATTCATTAACATTTTTCGCGTATAATTGATTTATAAATGAGAGTATATTGAGAATTGTGGATTATATGTATTGAAAATTAATTTGGTGATAATAATTGTTGATATAAAATTTTTTAGTGAAATTTAGGAAATTTATAAAATTTTGGGTATTTTTAGACTAGGAAATCAAGTAGCAAGATAATTGATAAATGGTAGTAGGAATAAGAGTCAAATGGAAGTGGAAATTTTTATAAATGACATTGGAATTTAATGACATATGTCATTGAAAATTGGGAGACAATTGGAGTAGAAAT
>JANITX010002398.1:0-10529 GCA_027564395.1 Erythroxylum ulei | reverse complement strand
CACATTATAATTTCTAATTGCATAACAATTATTCCAGAGATTTTATCTTTATGATTAATAATTAAATAATTAAAATGCGCAAAGATAAGGAATGTCTTTTATTGAATAAAACAAAATTTATACAATTAAATGTACCACCAAAATTGACTGCAAGGGCATAAACCAACAGAGACTACGTGATTGATGTGAATTGTGATCACTGAGAGCTGCAATGATACTCATGGAAATGATTTGTGGATCTGCTAGCTCATTATTTGTTGAAGAATCTTGATGGCACAAAGAAAAAGAGCTGGGCATTTGCTTTGGGTTCGTCTTTTCTAATTTTTTATTTTTTTCAAACAAGTTCTTCTATTTTTAAAATATTACGATATCGGCTAGTATTTTAAACAATAACCAGTACTGTTTGGTATCAAACTACAGTAGTACCAAAAAAATTAAATTTCGTATCATTTTTTGGCAAAACAGTACGAAATTAGTAACCTTGCTTTTGACTGACTCATGATAACTTTGTCGTGTTCCACAAAATTTTGGAGATTATTCCTAATTATACTAATAAAATCATGATTATTTTCAATAATTTAAAATTTTAGTATCAGTTTAAAAATAAAATTTTGGGTTGGTAAATTTTTTAGTTGTATTTTTAACTTTATTGTTTGATTTAGTTTAATAATTTTTATTTTTAAATTTTGATTAATTTATTAATTAATGTTAGTTTTATAAATTAATCATTTTTTATAAATCAAAATAAATCGATTAATTTTTATTTAGTATTTTATTTTTCAATTAAACTTTAAATATTTTGATAAGTAATGATAGTCTCTTGTCTTATCGATTTAATTTTTAGTCTGATTTTTAAAACATTAATTATTGTTATTATATCCAAAAATTATTACCCAAAATTTAAAAATAGTTCATCAAAAAAAGGAGTTTTAAAAATGGGGTATCAAGTAACGTTTAAAGTTTTGTATCATATCGTAATAGCCGAAAAACGGTACGAAACTTAACTCTTTGGTTCACAACTGCACATCTGACATTGGTCCACAACTCGCCTAGATAGATCAGGATTTCGACTTTGGTTGATCCAGATTCAAATCTTACATGACCCGACCCACCCACTTACTGACCCACAACTTCAAAACTCCGTAGAGGATTTAGCTCAATGAAGGTTTCAAAAAATTAACAATTTTTGGGGAATTGTAAAGTTGTAATTTATGAAAATTGATTACGAAATTGTAGAAATGTTTATTATTTATTCATAACATTGATTTTTAATTTGAATATTGAATTGAGTATTTGTGAGTTTGTGTGCATAGCAATTACGTATGTTGAATTCTAGGTTTTTAGTGAATTGAGTTGGATTAAATTGAATTATGTAGTATATTGTGTATGTTGCCTATGGAGATAACTTGAGTAAGAAATTAAGAATGTTAATTAATAATAATCAATTAAAGTTTGGAATTAGAATTTCAGTGACAAAGTTGATTAAAATTAGTTAAGAAAATAAAATAATTATAATCATTACAAATTGAATTATATAAGTAAACAAATTATATTAGTTTATAGTTGAATTATATACATAAAGTAAGTTGTAAACTTATAGTTATGAGTTATGGTTGAAGTTGAATATGTTATAATTGTGAGTGTATGTCTTTAATTTATGGTTGAATGATGTAATCATACAAAATGAGTTATATTATATAATATATGTATGTTTATTGTGTAATTGTGTATGTTGAATACTTGAATTGTTAGTTTTTGACTTAATGGTGAATTGTGTTGGATGAAATTGAATTGTGTAGTGTATGTTAAATCTTTATTATGGAGTTAACTTGAGTAAGAAATTAAGAATGTTGATTAAAATTAGTGAATGGAAGATTGTTAAATTAAAGTTAGGAATTATGATTTTAGTGACAATGTTGATAAAAATTAGTTAGAAAAACAAAATAATTATAAGAATTACAAATTGAATTGTATGTAACACCTCCTATATGGAACCTATAACCATCCACACATGAGGCAACCAATTTCCTATACATACATTCACGACATGCATTTCGGTTCAATGTTATGCATATACACATTACAAAACTCCCCGATGCTTAACACTGTCATTTAATTGTAGTAAAACATTTTTACATTTACATGGTAATTCAAAAGAAAATATACAATTTCCTTTAACCATTACATTTACAATCATATTTAAATAAAAACGCTTTCCAAAAGTATTTTTTCTTCTATCTGTTGGCCTTGGCCCTACATATGTTACACCTCACTCTCATCACTTAGACCTACACGAATTAACACCCGTGCTAAGCTTGAAAGCTTAGTGAGGAAACACTTAGTTTGGATGACTACTCACAGCAGTCATCCGCCAAGCACATACATTTATGAACATCGCACAAATATAAATAATGATGGCATACTTAATCAAATAAATAATGAAAGCATGCTTCAATTTTTTTTCATATACTATAAATTCACCTTCAAAACTCAAACATTGGTGTTCAACACTCAATTATACAAATTATCAATACAAATGCAAATGCTCATTTATATACCGATTATGTATGTTGTCATACTGTATTTATTATTTATATCTCTTTAGTTTACTTTCTGTATTAGGTCTGCACATTTTCTATAGGTATGGATAAAGGGTGTTGTGGATATCTGAAGATATCAAACTATGGATATCCAAAGGTATCGAATTGTGAATACTTGAAGGTATCAAACTGTAGACACCGGTGGCGTCAAACTGTAGCAACTGTACTATAACCCTATAAGCATGCCTATCTATCCACAACCAAGACAATAAAGCAGGCACTATAACATTTCTTTTAACCATTTGCAAATTTCACAATTCACATATCAATAAATTATATGATATATATTTCAAGTCATAAAATCTATATATGTGTTCATACATGTAAGTCTTAACTTAGCAACATTAGGAGGGTGTCAAAATCACACTTTTATAATCATACTATACATATATGAGCAATAAATATGCATACCATTCATTTATGTACAAATAAGTTTTCCTTGGAATGCATTATACTCAATCTTAAATTCCATTGTTTAATCACCTAATTCACACATGGTAATTCCTATTTCATTTATTTGGAAGTGTTTGAAAGGTCTCATACATATTCAAAAAGATTCAGATATGATTGCAGACACTCTCTCCATTTACATCACTACTTGTTCCTTAATATTCATATAGAAAAAGTCAGAATTGGGTTTCGAGGTTTTCTAGACATTTTTCCTCTATGTCTATAGTTTCTATAGCACCAACAATCAGACCATTTTGACTTCTAAATCATGAGATATAAACAAAATATCACAAGTTGCTCCAAAACAGGGCCAACATCCGGTCACCATCTTCGATCTCAATTTCCAAGGTCATAGAGCCAGAATTAAGTCAAAGTCCTTTCGATAGATATTTAGCTCTATGTCTTAGGTTTCATATGCAACTAAAACCACACAATTTTGAGGTCTATAGGCTAAGTTATGAGTCAAACAATGTGACTGACTTAAACAACTAGACACAATTTTACTACACAATACTCTCTTGTCATATTCAACCAATTCTATCCAAGATAACACTAAAATAACACAAATCATCATCCCATCAACCATTACACATACAAACGAATCTTTTTACACATTCAAATGTATACGCATACAAAAATTAACTAAGTAAAGTCCCAAACTTGAAAATTGACAAAGTGGATCTTCTATTGCCTTCCCTTCCTCTTTGACTTTGCTTGACTCAGCAACTGAAAACACCAAAAATATACCTCTCAATCCCACTTCCAACCTTATAATTTCATTCCTTCATAAGCAAAGTAAGAAGAGATAAAGGTGAAGAGAAAATCCCTAGCTTTTACCTTGATTTCCACTTAAGATTAACTTGATTTCTTACATGAAAAATGATGGGATAAAGAAGGTGGAATAGAGAGGAGAAGAATCTGAACTTAGAACCCCCAAAATGTCGTGCTTCTTCCCTCTCCTTATGTCCATAACAGAACTTTCAAGACTCACACATATGCTTAATTCCTATTGGACACATGTGCTTTATTATTATTGGTCATACATGTCTTAATCCAATTGGCCCATGTGTTAACTTTAGAATAATTGCATATTGGTCATTCTTCTTCCTTTACTTCTCACATTGGCCTACAATATTATTAATTAATTTCATTCCCTTATGTTTTAGTTTTCTAATGTAATAAATTTCATGCAATTTGTTTAATTATTTCAGAAGTTATACCCAAAACACTACAGGCTGCTCGAAAACAGGGACAATAGCCAGAATTTAAAAATCTTAGAGGCACAAAAAAATTTCAGTCTCTTCATGAAATTTTTAGATCTATGTCTCTAGTTTAATCTCCAATTAGAATTATCCAATTTGCAGGTCTATAGGCCAAGATATAGCCAAATTACAGAAGTCTATTCAGTGGAACCTATCCATTCAACAAGGTACATATCCCAAATCAACTAACTTTGGTTTTATCATGCAAGAGCAGCACAAAAATACATCTAATTTAACTAAAAGCATCCCATTTACTCATGGAATACTTCTTTTATCAATTCCCCTCACATCACATTCATAATCTAAGCAAACATATCAAAAATTTACATACATATTTCACTTCTAAATATGTATGTCCATGCCAAAGTGAACAAATTATCCATTTACCCTTGTCTTTTACATTAAGTACCATTATATCTCTTACTATACTTAGATGTACTTAATTTATTGTTTTCACTTCTTAATACGCCTTAAACATGCTATAATACTTCCAGGGTATATGTTGGGGCATTATATTGTATGAGTAAACAAATTATATTAGTTTATAGTTGAATTATGAGATTACATAAAGTAAGTTGTAAACTTATAATTGTAAGTTATGGCTGATGTTGAATATGTTATAGTTGTGAGCGTATGTCTTTTGTTGATGGTTGAATAATGTAATCATACAAAATGAGTTATATTATATAAGATGTGAATGTGCATTGTGTAATTGTGTATGTTGAATACTTGAATTGTTAGCTTTTGACTTATTGGTGAATTGTATTGGATGAAATTAAAATTTGTATGATGTAATCATACAAAATGAATTATATTATATAAGATGTATATGTGTATTGTGTAATTGTATATGTTGAATACTTGGATTGTTAGTTTTTGACTTATTGGTGAATGTTAGATGAAATTGAATTATGTATGCTATAATCATACAAAATGAGTTATATTATATAAGATTTATATATGAATTCTATAATTGTGTTAGTTTGGACTTTTGAGTTAAATAATAAATATTTTGTGATAGTAATTAATAATAAAAGTATGTGTTCTTTATTTTTATATGAAGTTATTAAGATAATTTTGATACATGTCTTCATTTATTTATTACAGATAAATGAAAGGAAGTTTGATTACTACCGATAATTCAATCACTTTAGAAAGATACAATGATCTAACTTAGGCTCATCCTACATTGCCCTCAGAATGAAGAACCATCCTATTTGTTTGTTTTGTAACAAGCATTTAAAAGGTGGAGAAATCACTAGATTAAAGAAGTATTTAGCTAGGGTTAAAGGTCATGTGAAACCTTGTAAAAAAGTGAGTCTTGATGTGAAATGACAAATGAAGACTTTGCTTAAAGAGTATCAGCATTAGAAAGATAAAAGGTAAATATTAAATTACGAAATTGGTAGTGGAAGTTCATTGGTTGGTGTTCAGGATGATAGTGGGAATGTTGAAGATGGTAGTATTCCTACCCGATAAGAAGTGCATATTGCACCTGGACCTGATGTTAGAAAAAGAAGAAGATAAATGTCTAATTTTTCTGCACCAAGAATAACTCTTGGAGCTTAACTTTCAATTTGTAATGCCCTACAATAAAAATAAACGACTCATAATATAGATATGACAATGGCTAGATGGTGATATGATTTAAGTATAACATTCAATACTTCCAGTCTTATTATTATCAGCATATGGTAGATGCTATTGCCTCTTCCAGCCGGGGATACAAAGCTTGTTCAATTGATGACTACAGAGGTAAATTTGTAAGTAACTCTGTTTATGAAATTAAAATTTATTTGACTAAAAGAAGAATGACTTGGGCTACTTTTGAGTGTTCGATCATGTGTGATAGTTAGACAAATATAAGACATGGGCTTATTACTAACTTTTTGGTTTATTCTGCAAAGGTCTATTGATGTATCTAGACTTATTAGAAATGTTGATACTTTATTTAAAATATTCGATGAAGTTGTGAATGAAGTAGAGTCAGAAAAATTATTCAGTTTATTACTGATAATGTCCGCTTATAAAGTGGCTGTAAGAAGATTACAAAGCAAGTATACATTTCTTTTATTAGACTCCTTGTATTGCACATTGGATTGACTTAATGTTGGAAAATATAGGGGATGCTAGATATTTTTCTATTATTGATGAGATCGTACATAGAGTAAAAAAGGTGATCAAGTTCATCTACAATCGTGTATGGATCTTGAATATAATGAGAAAGGATTTCACCAATCGTATGAATTTGTGTCGTCCTACTATTATAAGATTTGCAACATATTTCATTTCATTTCAATGTTTTATTACGACGAAGAAATAGTAGAGACAGATGTTTACAAGTGATAAGTGGATTCATCTTAACATGCTAAGTTTAATGTTGGATGGGAGGTTTCCAAAATTATACTTGAAGATATTGAATTTTGGTTTCGATATCAATTTGTCATATGAGTTTGAACCTTTGGAGATGGTATTTCGTCTAGCTTATAGTGATAAAAGAGCAACAATAAATTATTTTTATGATGTCATTGAGAGGGCAAAGGAAGAAATCAAGGCTAATATGAAAAATAGACCTTTTTTGTACTTATCTTATTTTGCAGTCATTAATGAGAGATGAGAAAGACAACTATATTCTCCATTGTATATAGTTGGGATATTTTGAAATCTTAGTGTCTATTTCAAACCAAGTTTTACAAAATTAATCATTACTTTATTTTGTTTATAACGCTACTTCTGTTGTCTTACGACTTACAATTTCTCAGTATGACCAATTCGAAAGTAGTGTACCAGAATTGCAAATGTTGTAGTTTGAATTCTAAGTCAATGTGTGAATGCAACATGTTGTGAAAGAAATCAGAGCACATTTAAATTCATCTATTCTAAGAAAATGAATAGATTAGAGCATAAAAGATTGAATGACTTGGTCTTTATTCGATGCAATTTAAAACTTGGGGAAGGTATGTTATTATCATTATTAAGTTAGATATAATTTTTTATAATTGTTTAATAATTTTCTTTATTATTTATTGAGACTCTTAATA
This sequence comes from Erythroxylum ulei, assembly GCA_027564395.1. Lineage (NCBI taxonomy): Eukaryota > Viridiplantae > Streptophyta > Magnoliopsida > Malpighiales > Erythroxylaceae > Erythroxylum > Erythroxylum ulei. Next base: position 3,176 of record JANITX010002398.1, on the reverse strand, counting down.
GAATAAGTAGTTCAATAGCTCAAATTTGTATTGATAATATAAAATTTTTGACGGATTGGGTTTATGAAAACTAGGTTTGATAGATGAGAGTGACTTGAAAGATAATCTTAGAAGAGATAGCATTAACATATCATCACCTTTCAATGATAAAGATTTTATACCAAATAAGAATTGACATTAATGCAGTTATAGCGAGTTTTTGATTGAATGAAGTTTCAGATTTTATTTTTTTTTACCTTATTTTATTTTTACTTATATTTAATGTATATGTTAAATTCTATATATGTAATACAATTATGGGGAGAGTTTTGGATTGGATTGGACTAACATTCGTCACATTTTCCCCGTAGACCTCTGGTCTTTTACTAGACCGATTAATTAGTTTAGAATGCCAGCTCCGTTTCCAATCATATCTAAGCTTTTCAGATGGTAGTTAAAAGTTAGGGAGAGTGTTCTTAAGTGGCTTTAGATGTTTTAGGTATTGAATTCAAATTTTTAATTTTTTTAGAATATTCAAGCACTGAAGATTTAAAAACAAATGAGCTAATTTAACTTACTAATTATTACATATAATGGATAATTTATTTAACATATACTCTTAAGAATTTATCCAATATTCATCTAAAATGATTAGATTGAAACTAGGTGATATTTTTATTATTTTTAAAATTATAATTAGGACTATTTTAAGGTGAGTTTTTGTGCAAATCGAAAACTAAGTTTGAAAGCGGTAAGACAACAAACAGGGGCACTACGTGCTATGTTAGATTAATTAATAGCTAGCAAACTTGGTCCATAACGTGCATGTCTCAAAGTTATATGTTTACTATTAATGTTGATTTAATAAAATATTGAGGAAACTGTTCCTTACTTGCACATGGTAGGGTATTATATATGTATCAAATTGCCCGATATTGTGGAATAATTCTAGATAAGGAACGAAACTAACTTGGACAAGTATCATAATCAGAAGCTCGAAGCCAATTTCTCTTTTGAAATCACATGATTAATTAGAGAATAGATTAATAAGGTCTCAACTATGAGAAGACACCTTTAAGTCATCCACACTCAGACTAATCCTCACTCGAGCTGGGTAGTAAGATTTGGATCGAAGACTTGATGTATTAAAATGCTTAAATTTAGATACTTTGATCTTAAAATTTTAAAAAATATAGAGAAAACGTATTAGTTAAGAATTTTCAACTTCACATCAAATCCTGAAGACCTATTTATATATTTTAATGAAATAGAACAATTTATTTCCCTACAGATGTGTTTGGAATATTTCGTTGTTAGAATTGAATAGGTCAGTCAATCACCAAAGGGATCAAACACCGTGTTCTAATTTAAAGATCGAGTCAAGGGACCATGGAAGAAGAGTTTCCCCAGTCATTCAAAACTTGTTACTTGGGGCCACTCAACCATATTGAGTAGGTGAATTAGAGCCAAGTTGGTCACTCTTCAAAGAACTCATAAATGTTCTACTCATCAACTGTGAGAAGATGTTATGATAGTTTGAAATCATTCAAATTTGGATTTATTATATTACCAATACAGTTAAAAATCACCCAACTATGAAAGTTCTAATCTGCTTGTTTAGGCAGTCTCCGTCATTACCAACGACATTGTCATTTTAGACAATATTAATGCTGATTAACTCCGGTTATCAGAATCTTGTAAACAGAAACAGACGGGTTGCATTGAACCCACCGAAACGAAGTTGATACTGATAGCTGATAGGCATTGTCTAGTGTTCGTGTGATCAGTATGAAGATGGTCGCTATTTCGCAAGCTGTACGCGCACATAAAAGCAAGCTAAAATAATGCAGCAACTGAGACTCGATCAATCAAATAGTGACAATGTGTTTGAAAAGTTCAACCAGGATACGTACAAATCTGAGTCCCAGAAGTCTCAGTTAACGATAAGGGTACCTAAATATTCCTTGTCCAAGAGATTTGTGGTCGATGCAAGAAATTTATTTTATGTACTTTTAAGAAACCTTTGGGATTCAGGGATTGGTTACTTGGACCGGCAAGAACAGTCGAGTCAAAGCATTTAAAAGGACTTTTACAGGCTCTTTCCCAGAAAAAAGGATTAAAAGCTAAAATCCAACCACTTTTACAATGTTTTTTGAAGCGTCCGATCAGTTTCAATGAAAGTTATCCCGAGTTAGTGTCTTTCTTGGCTTTCTCGTCTAAGTGAAGGGTTTTATCCTGGCTGAAACAGGATTGCGGTTTCATTTGGTTTCTGCTGATAAGAGAGGTTTTAATCAGCTATTGTTAGAAAGTAACAGTAGTTATCGCTCGACGGGACGAATCTAGATCCCCTGTCCAATATTATGGTGTCTTATTATGTCCAATAAATCTCAGCCGTTTATTTATGTAGGACCCGCATGGGGCCCGCAAAATAAATGACTGAGATTTTATGAGACAGAATAAGACAGAGTAAAACTGGACAGAAGATCTGGTCTCCGACGGGACACATGAACCTATTTGATAGTAGCCAAAAATTCTTAGATACAAGGTCTTTTCTGAATCTGTATTCATCTTTCTATTTCCTCCTTTTTTGGAAGTCAGTATTCAACATATTACGGGTGAGTGGTGCACTAATAATAGACCAAGTTAACAAAAACTTCATATCCTTATTTAAAATATGGAATAATGTCAAATATTCCACAAAAATTAAGCAAAAATCTGGTTATGATGGAAGTTTGGAGAGATATAATAATATGCAGTTTTACCTCTAATTAATAGAGAGACTGTTTTTAAATAACTCACATTAATATATGAGGTTTGTGCTACAATGACCTTATATAAATGGCACTACAAAAATATGGAGTGATTGCTTGGGAGGTTGTGGGTTGAGGCATCACCAAATGTTATCATATTCCTTTTTGTCCAACTTGTGCCATACTCATCAAGCTTTACCTTGTAAATTCGTATTGAGCTAACAATTGAGAATATTCATTTGCACCCATTCTTTCTTTAAGTATATATACTAAGGACGAGTTGGGATGGACGACCACGCAATACATCCCAACCGCCCATTTAATCCAACGGTGACATTCTCCCCCTCCCCCTCTCTGAAAGTTCTCGAGTCATCCTCCCTCTCTGAAAGTTCTGCAGCTATCTGTTCATTCAATGCTGTGAATGTTCTGTCTGTCCATCCATCCCAT
>JANITX010002298.1:0-10534 GCA_027564395.1 Erythroxylum ulei | reverse complement strand
GGGCCAAACTAAAACAATGTGAAATCAATTACATAACCTAATTGACCACTTCAGATTTTCTACTCATATGATTTCGGGTCAACTTTGCATAATTAATCTGATAAGGTAAATGACAAAATTAGGCAATACTTCCTTCTGGAAAGTTGTTCTACAGTGTCTTAAGTTTCTAACGACTCCAAGATCATCCAATTTGATTCAGTATTCTATGAGTTATGCACAAATTACCTCAGACTATGCACATTTGAACTTTTGGCTAGAATATGATCATTCTCTCTTATTGTACAATTCATATCTTTCAGCTTCGTTTTCCAAAAATTACAAACTTCATATTGTTGGAAAGCTAGAAAAATCATCTATAACTTCTATTAAGACAACTTGGTCAAAATCATCATAGATTAATACATAATTTCTCCTGAAATCAGTACACACAATTTAGCCTCATGAAGACATCATGAATCTGCGATAATTCTAGTGGTAACGCCAACCTATAGGCTAGCGGTCCAATCCTCTCAAGAATTTCATAAGGACCCACATATCTCGGACTCAACTTGCCCTTCTTGCCAAACCTTATGACTCCTTTCCAAGGAGACGTCTTAAGAAGGACTTTCTCACCGACTTTATACTCCATCTCCTTTCGGTGTGCATCAATATAACTTTTAATTCTATCCTGCGTTGCTTTAAGCCGTTGCTTAATAAAATTGACCTTATCCATTGTCATCTGCAGTAACTCTGGTCCTATCAGTTTCCTTTCTCCTTCTTCATCCCAACATATCAGAGTTCTACACCTCCTTCTATACAGTGCTTCATATAGAGTCACCTGAATGCTTGAATAGTACATATTATTATAAGCAAATTTGACCAATGGCAAATGCTCGTCCCAAGCTCCTTTGAAATCCATCACACATGCCCTAAGCATTCCCTCAAGTGTCCGAATGGTCTTTTCAGATTGACCATCTGTTTGGGGATGAAAAGTCGTGCTAAAATTCAACTTGGTTCTTAGAGCCTCTTGTAAGCTTCCTTAGAATCTCGAAGTAAACCGAGGCTCTCTGTCAAAAATTATAGAATTTGGAATCCCATGTAATCTTACTATCTCATCAATATTTTTTTTGCTAGCACATGCAAAGAATCAGTCTGTTTAATTGCCAGAAAATGGGCTGACTTCGTCAAATGATCAACAATGACCCATATAGCATCATGCTTCCTACTAGTCTTGGACAAACCCATTAGGAAATCCATGGTTACCCGTTGCCACTTCCACTTAGGAATGGACAAGGTCCTTAACTTGCCGGAAAGTGCCTGGTGTTCAACTTTGATTTGCTGACACTAGACACTTACTTATATACTTTGCTACATCTCTTTTCATGCCTTTCCACCAGAAATGCTCTTTCATATCTCTGTACATCCTGGTGCTACCTGGGTTCATGCCATAAGGCGCATTATGTGCCTTATCCAGTATTTCTTCCTTTACTTCCTTGATATTCGAAATACAAAGTCTGTTTCCTACTACCATCAGTCTATCATCCCTCACTACCACTTTAGATTTCTTTCCATTCTTAATTTCTTCTTGAAGCTTACTTAAATCTGTATCTTGTGCTTGTAACTCCTTTATTTTCTCCCTGAGTATCGTCCTTACTCTGAAATTTGCAATAACACAATCTAGTTCCTCCTATTTCAAGCTTATTCTAAGCTTAGCCATCTCTTTCAAAAACGGCAGATAAATTGTCTGAACATGGGCTATTGATGATTTCGTACTCAAGGCATCTGCCACTACATTTGCCTTCCCTGGATGATACTGAATTAACAAATCATAATCTTTAATTAGCTCTATTCACCTTTTTTGTCTCAAATTTAGTTCCTTTTGACTCAACAAATACTTAAGACTTTTATGATCTGTGAAAATCCTCGTTTGAACCCCTTAGAAATAATGTCTCCAAATCTTCAGGGCAAAAACCATTGCTGCTAACTCCAGATCATGGGTCGGGTAATTCAGTTCATAAGGCTTTAGCTGCCGCGAGGCATAAGCTATTACCTTGTCTCCATGCATCAATACACAACCCAAACCCTTTCTCGAAGCATCACTGTAAATTGTATAACCCTCATCTTCAGTAGGCAAAATCAAAACTGGAGCACTTGTTAATCTACACTTGAGCTCCTCAAAACTTTTCTGACATTCCTCACTCCAGATAAATTTCTGATTCTTCCTCAACAACTTAGTCATCGGAGTAGCTATCATAGAGAATCCCTCAACGAATCTCCTATAATAACCTGCCTAACCTAGAAAGCTCCTCACCTCTGTCAATGTCTTGGGTGCACGCCAATTCACCACTACTTCAACCTTCCTCGGATCAATATGTACCCCTTCTTTCGCAATCACATGTCCAAGGAATATCACCTCGTGAAGTCAAAACTCACACTTGCTAAACTTACCATAAAGTTCCCTCTCGCTCAATGTCTACAACACAATCCTGAGATGCTCCTCATGTTCCCCTTCGCTCTTGGAATACACCAGAATGTCATTGATAAACACTATGACAAACTAATCCACATATTCCTTGAAGACCCTATTCATAAGATCCATGAAAGTAGCTGGAGCATTGGCTAATCCAAATGGCATGACTAAAAGCTCATAATGTTCGTACCGTGTCCTGAAGGCTGTCTTGTTTACATCAGACTTCTTGATTCTGAGTTGATGATAGCCTGACCTGAGATCAATCTTTGAAAAGACCGTTGCTCCCTGCAGCTGGTCAAACAGATCATCTATTTGAGGCAAAGGATACTTGTTCCTAATTGTCACTTTGTTGAGTCTGATAATCGATACACATGCACCATGTCCCATCCTTCTTCTTAACAAATAGAACTGGTGCTCCCCATAGTGACGAACTCGGCCTTATGTACCCCTTCTCTAGCAGTTCCTCTAACTGTTCCTTGAGCTCCTTTAGTTCAGCTGGGCCCATCCTATACGGTGTTATAGAAATGGGTGCAGTTCTGGGAATCAAGTCGATGGCAAACTCAATTTCCCTTACCAGTGGTAAACCAGGTAAATCCACATCTGGAAACTCCCTCACAATCGAAAAATCCTCTAACTTCCCTTCATTAACCTCAATATCCACAACATATGCCAAAAAGGCTTCACAACCCTTTCCCTTCATCCTATCTGCCAACAAAAGCTGAAATAATCCTTAGTGATGGTGTTTTCCTGTCCCTTTTGAAAATCACCTTCTCCCTATTTCCCAGATCAAATTCCACCTCCTTAAGGCTACAATCCAGCTTCACATGATACTTCTCCATAACATCCATTCCCAGTATGACATCTAGTCCCTTTAGCTTTAGGGGTAGCAAGTCCACTACCAGTTGAGTACCCTTGATGAAAAGCTTACAATCCCTATACACTTGACTTATAATCACGTGCCTCCCTAGAAGAGTGCTAAAAAGTAAAGGACTAACCAATGGCATCAAATCAACATCATGTAATTTCATGCTTGTAGAAGCAAATGAATGCGTGGAGCTAGAATCAATCAACACATATACTGCAGAATTGAATAACTGAGCCATACCTATTGTTAAGTCAAAATGACTTTACGATTAACATTTTTGATAAAGAAGAAATAAGGAAGAAAAGCAAAAGCAGACGGAAGGAAGCTATTTGAAAAGCAGACGGAATAAAAAAAATAGACGCAAGAAGAAAAGCAGACGGAAGCAAAAAATAGACGCAAAAAGAAAAGCAGATGGAAGAAAAGCAGACGCTAGATGCAAAAGCGGAAAGCAGATGGAAGCAAAAGCAGACGGAAGCAAAAAGCAGACGCAAGAAGAAAAGCAGACACAAAAGCGGAAAGCAGACGAAAGCAAAAAAACAGACGCAAGAAGAAAAGCAGACGTAAGCAAAAAAACAGACGCAAAAGCAGAAAGCATACGGAAGCAAAAGCAAACGGAAGCAAAAAACAGACGCAAGAAGAAAAGCAGACGGAAGAATTAAGAAGACACATCAGCTTGAGTTAGTTATAGAACTCAACTGAATAACTGATTCTTGGAAGAACAAGAAGCAGTTTTCAAGAAGTAGTTGAAGGCAAAGGTTATAAATACGAGTTGTGTGAAAGAGATTATAATTTTTTTAGCGAGATTAAAAAGATTAGAAATTCGTAAGAGATATTGTGCGAACAAACTAAAGCTACTATCTTTGTAACAAAGCTCAAACCACCTTTTAGATTGAAAGAAGTACAGATAGCCTGCAGAGGCGAAGAGTGAAAGAATACTATTTGTAGAGACCTGAAGAGGCTCAGATACAAAGAATACTTGTAAAGTTTGAGAGATAGTGAAATCTCAGAAAGTCATCTGAGGACTGGACGTAACCCACGGTTTGGGGTGAACCAGTATAAAAATTACTGTGTCGAAATCTCTCAACTCTCAACCTCTCTCAACTCTTAACTTTAGATTTTGTTGTTGTTATACAAGTTTTCAAAAATACTTTACAACTTTATTTTTCGATTGTTTTGTGAAAAGAATGATGTTCTCTGAACGAACGAATTTATCAAAAGGGGATTAACAAAAAGAATACACAATTCAACCCCCCTTCTTATGCATTTGTATTTCATTATTAAGCATTGTATTAAAGTGTGATTCACTTCACTAACAAATTATGGTGTTTAAGATAAATCAAATGCAAAATTAAAATAATAAACTAAAATAGATCAACATAATTAACCAACTAGAATGTAGATTAAACTAAGAAACAATCAAGGAAAACAATGGTGTCTAGATTTTGAATACCCTTGGGACTTCTTGTGCAGTCATGATTTCAGTAATCAATTTAATCTTTAGTTCATTAGATCATGGTAATTCCTATTTTATACTAATATCTTTCTCAAGACTATTAATATCCAAGCCTCGGTTGATCAACTAAAATTTCTTTCTAGTTAAACCCTAAGATTGCATTAATCGTTCCTGAACTTAACCTTTAGGTTTGACCTTAATCCAAAGGATTTATGATTATTTATATCTAGATTTACATGTAAATCCTTTCAATTATGGTATATTTACTTATACAAAATAATTTCTCATTCTCAATTGCATGAAAAAAATACATGAAATAATACGCTAGCAATCTTAATTTAAGGATAATTAAGAACATATAATTGAATCTCAATAAAACCAAAGACTTAATTAAGTTAAATAAAATCACTACAAGGTCTATCTTATGGTTCGTCTAATCCAAGTACCAATAAAGGCTTAATTCATAATCATAACATCAAGGTTAAAGGAAAAACAGAAACTAAAAGAACCATATTGAGATCCATTTTAATCTTTATGTAATCCACTTTATATTGAAGAAAATCCACTCTACATATGTTTCCTTGTTATTCATTCTCTCTATTGTTATAAGTTGTAGATATCTATTTTCCCTAGCCTTCCTTGAGTCTCCTATGAACCCTTTTCTACTTTTCTTTGTTTTCTCTTTGTTTTGCCCTTCTATAGATTAAAATTAGGGTTTTTTTATAGTGGAAATGATCATTCACACGGTCATATGTATGATCATATTTCCCATTTCCTTCAATTCTTTATAAATTTCAAAGAAATATGATCTTAGACAGCTATATGATCACGCACATGGCCATGTAAACTTAACATGCGTGTCCTTCATCAGCATAAGTACATTAAAATAACTCTATTTTTTTTTTCTATCTTGATTTTGCCATAATTCTTCTCCTTTTTATCCATGAAGGAAAATAAGACCCAAAACATAATAAAAACAAGATAATCACAAAAAAGCAATAAGAAACTCTCAAATAGACAAGCAAAGATGCATTAAATGTGGGATTAAAATATAACCTATTTAATATTTATCAAACTCCCCCATACTTAAGCATTTACTTGTCCTTAAAGAAAATCAATTTCATTAATCTCAACTTAATAAGAAACAACATGGGAAAAGCATTAAAAAAAGGATATCCATCAAGATTATCCATTATTCATTCAATTGCAAAGTTCAATGAAATGTTAAGAATTTAGCTACTTGCATTAAATTATAAATGAATCCAATTTCATTCATAAGTCTTCATATTTCAACTCAATTCATACCATTCCATTTATTGTATACAGTTAACATACATAAGAAAAATTTTAAAACCTTTAAACACTTTCATACCACGTATTAGAACACTAAATTTAAACAACATAAAAACATTTAAAAGTTTGATTGAAAAGTCACCTAGCCATTTTACACGACAGTAAACACCTTGTTATAAATACTCCTAGTTACTCAACTAGGTCATTATCTTAAATGTTTACTAGCATCACTCTTTAACTTTGACCTTTTTATTGGTACAAAGCTAGCATAATTAAATTGTTTGTACTCATTTATTCACATACTACTATATGTGTGTGTGTGTCTGTGTATTTAACTCAATGTATGTACAAAGTAAACATAAAGTGTCATGATAGAAATCAAGTATCCATTCCCAAAACCAATTAACTAAATTAAAATCAATTGAATTATCAAAAATGGTAACTATTTCCTAAAATAAATCAAATCACAATCACAACCAAACTTATAATGAATTATCTTGATCAACATTTGTTTTAAAAGAATTCCTAAATTATCAATTATTAAGCTAATTATAAAAAATTTGACAAGCTTGACTGCTATGTTCTTCCTCCATACTTAAGTTGTACATTGCCCTTAGTGTACAAAACATGCAATGAAAATGAAAAATATGAAAAATAATGTAAGGGTGAGAATAACTGGTGCTCCTCTGATAAAAAACATTTACAATGGTGTTTAAAGTCGTCAACTTCCATCCAATGCTAATGAAATCTTTTCCACTCTAAATCAAAGGTGATTTTACCTTTGTAACCTGTGGAACTCTATTAAATCTCAAGTATAAAGTTATGACAATCAAAATAAAATTATAAAAATAGATAAACTACTAATGAAAATCTTACAAGCTATTCATTTGAAATAAAAACACTTAATTGTTGGGTTGCCTCCTAAAAAAATTGTTTTTTGTAAGTCTTGTTTCTGGACTTCTCAGCAAGTTCTTCTTCAACCTGAATCCATAACTTCCACCTATTTTCCAACATAAAGGTTCTTTAGCTTACAAATAGGCCACATGTTGTAAATAATAAGGGCATAAGGTATAAAATTAAGAAAACCAAATTGACTAATGCCCTTTTTAGTAACAAACTTTCAATATAATAAGGAATAACAAATTCCCCTAGATCTTTAATTAACGTCGATAGTTTGTTTTGTGGGAAGTAGGATTGGAGCCCTATGTACTTAAGATGAATGTCAATAATTCCTTAATTTCCTCCTTGTTTTGCTCCTTGTTTTCATCTTCTTTTATATCCTCTACTTTCTCTTCTTGAACAATAGGTTCCTCCATATGTATTTAACCTCTAGTTGAAATTTTAATCAAAAAAATGGAAGAGAAGAAGTCTTAAGGTGTGAGGATGTAAAAGATGGCAAAGAATTTAAGTGAGCAATAGGTCTGGAGGCGTGAAGAGATGCCAAAAGTTGACCCAAAAATAAAGATGTCCCTAGCCATGATGAGTTGCTGATGATTGAGGAGAATAATGTTGAGGTTATCTCAAGACTTAGGTAGATGACAATGTATAAGAAAAGGAAGAAGATGAGGTTTAAAAAAGTGGTATATATTAAAGAAGTCTTAGTTATATTTGGATTACTGTTTATAATAATTATTGACATTCTATATAAAATTCAAGTATTGAGAAAGAATTAGGATTATAGGAAGACATTGATGATGGACATTAAATATATTAAACAAAAAGAAGTAAAAGAGATAGAAAGAAGATGTGAATAAGGAGGTAAGATTATATTATTTAAAGCTTAAACAACAAGTATGTTTATCGAAACAAATTTGACAACACTTATATTGAGCTTTAGTGAGTAAAGGTAAGCATTTTGATACATTTGAAGGCATGCAATTATGACGCAACACAATTAGAGTTGGTAAAAGTTAGGAAGAAATCTTCAACTCATCGTAGACTTCCAACTTCTGAATATATATATATATATAAGTTGCATGGAAAATAAGGTAACTATATTGTTTTTTATGCTAATATTAATATTGATCCACCTCTTACTGATATTTTTAAGGGTATTTATATTTTATTATTTAACATGAACTTAGTTTTGCTGGAATTGTTTTTGTAGGTTCGTTAGCAAAGACATCGTTTGAAATGTTAATTTTAGTCTAATATTAAATGGCTTCCTTTTATGTTTTAAACCTAGGAACCAAACATGGTTGGATGATTATGTAAATTAAAAGGATGTAATTTCTAAATTCCTTTACAATATTCTACTTTTTTACTTATATGTTATGTTATGTATAACTAGCAGTTTGTTAATAAGTCTTTTCTTATTAATTTTATTACTTGAGAGCGTGGTTATTGGATTTCCTCTAGGAAGTTAGATAATAAAATAATGTGTATAAAGAGTAATCTTAGCTTCTTAGTTTTTTACAAGGAGATAACCTCTCCGTGGTAACTAAAACTGGGTAGCGAACCTTTTCTTAGTCTTTCAAGGGGCGTAGCATTTTGTCAATCAACTTTCTTAAAGGTGCAAATATGGGGAAGGTGCCTAACCTTTACATATGAATCTGACTTTATCAATTCCTTTTGAAAAAGGGGCTTAGCGATTTACAACTGAGTCTTCTTCATGTCGCAAATAGTCTATTGAATTTGAAGTTGTAATGTCATTAGGAAGATGCAAACCAAGGGTTGGACAAATACTTGGATAATTTCTTTATCAACTATTGATTTCTTACATATTGTTTCCATGTATACAAAAAATATAAGAATTTGGATATTGACATTGATGCATGTATAACTAGTCAGGTATTGATATTGTGTTAGTTTTGTAATTCCTAGAAATATTGAGATTAGCGTAATAATGGTTTATATAATCATTTAAATTTGAACATCTTAGTGTGTAAATTTTGTCATTATATTTTCTAATGATCATTTGTAGTATTGCTACATTTCATTAAAAGTAGGGGATATTAGGATTTTGGACTTCAATCATATGTAATGTTTATGATAAGATCCCATTTCATTTTCTTATAACATAAGAAAAATTTTGTTTATGGTTGTAGACAAATGCATTGTGGTAAGTGATAATGTCATTTGGTTTGCAATCGATTTACAGTTTCTTTGTCAACATTTCTATTCTCTTGTATAAGAAAATTTATAAGGTAAGACAAGTGATTCAGACCTTAGTTCTTTCCCTTAGAGGTCAAATCAAAAATAAAATCCAAGGATTGCAATATAGGATGCAACCTCGGGTCGTCTCACTTAATTGAAACCTAACGAATGGACTTAAGCTAACTTACATGTCATGAAATGCAAGCCAAATTAGTAGGGAGGTGTTTTGATATTTGGGAACCTTAACATAATTAAATGGAATTGTAACAAAAATTGTGTAAAAAGTATTTTTGGATTTTTTAAGTTATGGAAAAATAGTAAGATAAAGACAATGATCAAATAGTGATAGTATCCTCTCGAAAATAAGCTTGGCTATTATAGTTCGAAATCAATTTTTGATCGGAGTGGAAATCACTAAGTTTCAAATGGTAAACCTTAAAGAACTCTTTAAGTCCAAGGTCTTAATCAATGAACTTCATTTCTTAAAATCTTGTTAAATTCCTTTAGTGTGTGTAGTAGGTAAGTCAATGCAACAAGTCACTTTAGGATCTCAAATCAACTCAATATCAAACACAACCATGCAAGATAAAAGAGATTCAACAAGATCACAAATAGATATATATGAGACTTCATATATTTAAGCTCAAAGTTCTACAATAACAAATCCTAACAACACATTGAATATCCAACACTTGATTAAATTCTAATCAAGAATGTTCAACTACAAATTACAGATCCTAAACCTAGGAGTTCATAAATCATAGCTAAACATAGATTAAGTTACTCCCCTTTTAAGCCTATTGAACTCAAGCCATTGCTACATCTTTAAGAGGAGAGAGGTGCCTAGCCATGCATAGCTCTAAGAGACTTCACAACCAAGAACCCACTAGAGATACCCATGGTAGCAGTCAACGGTGGAAAATGGAAGAAAATGGTATGGATGAGAGAAGATGATGGTGTGCGTGAAGATGAAGTGTATCCGATGGTGGACTGAATGATGAATGTCTCAGCTCTCTTCTCTGCTGTTAAGTTAGCCTAAAATAGGTCTTTTCACGAAATGGGTCAATGGATCAGGTTGCACAGTGGGTAAATTTGTCGAAAATGGTCCGGGTCAATGTCACTTCAAAGGTTTCCCGAAAGATTGATTCAGTCAACTTCAGCTTTCGCCGCGGCGCAAACATTATCTTCGCCGTAGCGAACTTTTCCCAAAGGGTTCTTCAGTAGATATGCAGAATTTGCTGCGGCAAACTTGCTTGTTGCACCCCGTTGACTTGTTGACTTGTGCTCTTGTTCTTCAATCCTTGGCTCTACTTCTTGAATCTCCTACAATGAAAAATAGTAGTTTGCAGTATCAATTGTTCTAAGAAAATCAATTTAG
>JANITX010002237.1:0-10538 GCA_027564395.1 Erythroxylum ulei | reverse complement strand
CTCCACAGTAAACATATAATAAGTGAATGAACCATCTAGGTTACTCACCTGTACTTCCGAGCTAATACCTGGAAGTCATAGTGACACTGATGGATCGACACTCATGTAGATGGAGCATAAAATGGAGCATAAAAATGGAGATGGAAGGCTAGCTTCCCAATGCCACTTCAACGGGGATATCGACGCTGAGTCACGGTTAAGCTATTTTATCATTTTAATGTTGTAATTTCTTTTTGGATTGTTGTGTTGTTGGTGTTGATTTGATCGATTTTTGGGATGAATGATCTTAATACGTTATTTTCATTGTTCTATTTCGAACCTATTGCTAAAACATTGAATTTAATCTGTAATCGTTACTTTTGATGTTTGCGAGTAGCATTTAATGATCCTGTATCGTTAGGAACAATGTAATGATCCCATGTGAGGTTACTACTTATATTGATCGTTTTCCACATTGTAATGCAGCTACAAAATTAATGATAATTAAACCTAACTATCATAGGTTATTTGATAGTTAGATTTAATTAATGATCGTATCTTGATTAAACAAAACATAAGGGAAAACCGGTATTAGTAGAGCATTCTATTAGTCTTAGATCGATAGTCCGAAGAGAGTTGTAAAGACTTTAGGATGATGAAATATGCTTGATCATTTTTAGGTCGAGATTGATCCTAGAACTGAACCTTACATATATTCGATAGTTTAATCATTTTTTATAGTTTACTTTTATTTTATTTTCTAAATTGCTAAAAATCCAAACCTCCCTTTTATATTTTCCTTGCATTAATTAATTTTGCTATGGAACTTAACCGAACATTCCTTGTGGATTTGATCCCAACTCACCCTAACTACAAATTTTAGTGTTCATAGTTAGGTAAATTTTATAGTGCAGTCAATACGCATTGTCAAATTTTGACGTTGTTGCTGAGGAGTGTGGTAGTTTAATTTTCATGTTTTATTTTAGTGGGTATTTTGCGAATATATTTTTTTAGTTTTTTTATTATTTATGAACTTTTAAAAGCTTATGAGTGTTGGTGTATGGTAGTGACCAGATCTCGTCGTAGAGAAATTGAGCAACGTATTTGGAGATGGAGAGAGCATTATAAAGGTTAAGAAGAGAAGGAAGAACATCTTCAATAGTAGACCCAAAACCTGAATCTAAAGCAACTATGGCAAATCTGAGAACGTTGAGAGAATTGGCTACCCCAGACTTAACCTAAAGACCCCTATGCATTACATTTCCTAATTTTACTGAACTTGTTACCTTTAGGATAAAATCTAAATTAATTCATTTATTACCAAATTTTCATGGTCTTGTAAGTGAGGATGCATATAAGCATCTCAAGGAGCTCGATGTGGTTTGTTTGAGCATGAAACCTCCCGAGGTGACGGATGAGCATATCATATTGAGAGCTTTCCAGTTCTCACTCAAAGATGCAACAAAAGATTGGCTATTTTATTTACCAACAAGGAGTATAAATACTTGGTTAGAGATGAAAAGACTATTTTTAGAGAAATATTTTCTGGCCTCAAAGACGACAAGTATTCGGAATGAGATATATGGTATCAAGCAGCATAATGGAGACTCTTTACGAGTATTGGGAGTTGTTCAAAAGTTATGTGCCAATTGTCCACACCACAATATACTGGAACAACTTCTCATCCAATATTTTTATAAAGGATTGCTACTGATGGGGAGGAGTTTGGTTGATGCGGTGAGAAATGGGGCACTTTGCGAGAAGGCTTCCATTGAAGCCAGGATTTTACTTGAGCGGATGACTGCTAACACCCAACAATTTGGCACTCACAACGATGTTCGACGAGTAAAAAAGATAAGCACTTCATCCATTAAACATCATTTAGATGAAATAACATCTTTTGTGAGATGGATTACAGTTAGATAGGCACAAGTGAAAGGGTTCAAACACGAGCCATCCAACTGATGAGTGCCCAACATTGTAAGAGGGAAGTATGGAGTATGTGAATGTTGTAGGAGGGAACTTCCTGAACCAATACAACCTGTACTCATAGACGTATAACCTAGGTTGAAGGGATCACCCAAACTTGAGTTATGGAGGGAACCTACAGCAAAATCATTTCTAGAATCGATCACAAAGAGTATAACAATTCAACTAAGGGCACAAGGAGCCCCATCTTCCAGTTCAGGTAAAGCTCTAGATGAATTTATCAAGGTTTCTATTGCCAACAATCTTTAGTTTCAGTAAGATATGCAGCAGCTTCAACATAGTATGCTGCAATTTAATCAGAGTGTACAACAAATCCAACAGGAATCAAAAGCAAGCACACAAAATTTGGACCAAATGAGTTAGATGGTAGTGAGGCTCAATCACCCAAATTCGCAAAGTGGAGGAAAATTATCATCCCAACTCGAGGTAAACCCAAAGAATGTTAGTGCTAGAACCCTGAGGAGCAGAAAGGAGATTGAGAGTCCCAAGAAAACCCCACCAAGGATTGCTACCGAGGAAGAGATTGAGAAAGAATTGGAAAAGGAAGAAAATCCGTCATCAAGTATGAAGGTAAATTTTGAAACTCCCAATATTATTAAAACTAACCCTCCACCTTTTCCAAGCAGATAGACACAACCAAACAAGAAGGAGAAGGCCAAAGAGATATTGGATACTTTCCGAAAGGTGGAAGGCAATATACCTTTTCTCAAGGCAATCAAACAAGTACTATGGTATGACAAATTCCTCAAAGAACTGTGTACACATAAGAGGAAACTGATGTACACATAAGAGGAAACTGAGGGGTAATGAGAAAGTGATGATGGGTGAGAATGTGTTAGCGATATCCAGAAAGAAGATGCCTCTAAAATACCAGGATCCAGGTATTCTATCAATCCTGGCAAAATTGGTAATACTGTGATCAATTGAGCTATGTTGGATTTGGGTGATTCTATTAATATGATGCCTTGTTCAATTTATGCTTCTTTGAATTTAGGTCTATTGAAAGGAGTGTAATCATACAACTAGCTGACTGTACTAATGCTTATCCTGATGGTGTGGTTATAGATATTTTTGTGTAGGTGAATAAGTTAGTGTTTCTTGCAGGCTTCTATATTGTGGATATAAATGATGACAACTCATGTAATCCGATAACTATCTTGTTGGGGAGACCGTTTCTTAATATGACTCAAACTAAGATAGATGTTTTTGAGGGCACCCTCACAATGGAATTTGACGGGGAAACGATTCATTTCAATATTTTTGATGCCATAAAACATTCTCATGATCATCATTGTGTTTTTCTGTTGATGTGATTGATCCTTTGGTGTAGGGAATGTTTAAAATAAGTTGTAGGGATCATTTGAAAATGATTTTAACCGAGGATATGGAAGTAGAAGCCAACACCGATGTTGAGATGGGAGAAGAGCTTATAAAAATGACAAACGCCTTATACTTATTGGAAGGCTCTCCGAAAAGTTATGATTTGGCTTCTATATAACTACCTGAAGCTCACTAGAAGTTGTTACCTTCTAATGTGCAGGCACTGCAATTGGAATTGAAGCCACTCCCTACACATATGAAGTATGCCTTTTTAGGAGATAAGTAAACTCTCCTAGTTATCATTTCGGCAGAGTTGACTTCAAATCAAGAGGAGAGGCTGGTTCAAATGCTAAGAGAGCATAAGAAGGCTATCGGGTGGACTATCATAGATATCCAAAGGATAAGCCCGTCCATATGCATGCACCACATTTTATTGGAGGAGGATGTAAAACCCACAAGGCAAGCTCAGCATACGTTAAATCCTCTAATGATGGAAGTTGTGAAGAAGGAGGTGCTGAAGCTTCTCGATGCTGGGGTTATTAACCCAATTTCTAATAGTAAGTGGGTAAGTCCTGTCCAGGTGGTTCTAAAGAAGTCTAGAATCACTATTGTGACAAACCAGGAAGGTGAGTTAGTTGAATTTAACTTGTAAAGACCACTTTCCCCTTCCTTTTATTGATCAGATGCTTGAGAGATTGGTTGGTTATGACTATTATTGCTTTTTAGATGTCTTTTTAGGTTATCTTCATATCCTGATTGCACCGGAAGATCAGGAGAAGACCACATTTACATGCCTATTCGGTACATTTGCTTATTGAAGGATGCCATTTGGATGTTGTAACACACTCGCCATTTTCCAAAGGTGAATGGTAAGCATTTTTTGCGAATATATTAAGAAGATTATTGAGGTATTCATGGATGATTTTAGTGTGTATGGATCTTCTTTTAATGAATGTTTTGAGAATCTTGTCATTATCTTAGAATGATGTATAGAAACTAGCTTTGTGTTGAACTGGAAAAAATGTCATTTTATGGTGGATTAAGGTATAGTTTTAGGCCATGTGATATCTGCTAAAGGTATTGGAGTAGACAAGTCCAAAGACAATCTTTTCTTGGGCATGTAGTCTTTTATTGAAGACTTATTAAGAACTTTTCGAAGATAGTCGCACCACTATACAAGCTTCTTCAACAAAATGTCTCCTTTAAGTTTGATGAGAAGTGTAAGGAAGCATTCAACAAAATTAATGAGCTTTTGACATCCCCACTGGTGATTCAACCGCCAGATTGGAACCTCCCCTTTGAGATCATATATGATGTAAGTGATTATGCAATGGGGACAGTTCTAGGACAAAGAGTGGCAAAAGCTTGGCATGCTATCTACTATGCTTTCAAGACTCTAAACCCAACATAATTGAAATATTCCACTATTGAAAAAGAACTTTTAGTTGTGGTTTTTGCTTTGGAAAAGTTTTAATCGTATTTTCTTGGTGCTAAAGTGATTGTTTATTTTAACCATGCAGCTTTACGATACTTGCTCACGAAGACGGGACCAAAATCGAGGCTGATCAGATGGATTATCTTCCTTAAGAATTCGACTTGGAAATCAGAGATAAGAAGGGGGCAAAAAACGTGGTGGTGTACTATGTCAGTCGACTGATTAAAGAAGAAGATGATATCCCTTATAAGAAACCTTTCTGGATGAGCAATTTTTTTTTCTGTCATTGCAACACCACTATGGTATGCTGACATTGTTAATTTTTTAGTTACTAACGAATTACTTGTTGGTTTGTCAAAGGCTCAGAGGGATAAGCTATGGAGTGAAGCGAAGCATTATATATGGGATGACCCGTATCATTAGAGGCATTGTGCAGATTAAGTTATTAAAAGGGGTGTACTGGAAAATGAAACATCCTCAATCTGAGCTTTCTGTCGTATATGTGCGGAGGACATTTTGGAGTTAAAAGAATGACTAGTAAAGTTTTAGGGAGCGGCTTCTACTAGCTAACATTATTCAAAGATGAATATACCTTCTGCAAATCCTATGATAGATGCCAATGGTTAGGTAACCTGTCCCATAAGGATCAATTGCCATAAATTCCTATGCATTTCTATGAAATTTTGACGTTTAGGGTATTGACTTTATGAGATCTTTCCTTTCATCTTTTGGCTTTACTTATATATTTCTTACAATAGATTATGTTTCTAAATGGGTGGAAGCCAAAGCCACCGGGACTAACGATGCAAAGGTTATTGCATATTTTGTTAAGGCTAACATTCTTTCTAGGTTTGGGATACCAAAAGCAATCATTAGCGACATAGGGACCCATTTCTGCAGTAGGGTGATGGAAGTAATGTTAAAAAAATATCACATCACGCATAAAGTTTCTACTGCTTACCTTCCTCAAACCAAAGGGCAAGCTAAGTCTCAAATCGAACAATCAAGTTAATCCTGGAGAAAACCGTATTGCTTAATAGGAAGGATTGGAGCATAAGATTGGAAGACACATTATGAGCCTATAGGATATCTTATAAAACACTAATTGGGATGTCACCATATAGGTTAATGTTTAGGAAGCAATGTCATCTTCTAGTGGAATTATAGGATAAAGCATATTGGGCTATCAAAAGGTGTAACATGAATTTAGATGATGCGAGAGTGCATAGAAAGTTGTAGCTTCAAAAGCTAGAAGAGATGAGGAATGAGTCATATCAAAATCCAGTGATATATAAGGGGAGGACGAAAGCTTTTTATGATAAGATGATTTCGAGGAAGAGCTTCTTGGTGGGCCAGAAAGAGTTACTATATCATTCCAAACTTAAACTCTTTCCAGGTAATTTGTGTTCTCGTTAGGTTGGTCCATTTGTTATCACTCATTTCTTTCCTTTTGGTGTAATAGAGATATAGAGTCTCAAAACTAACAAGACATTAAGAGTGAATAGCCATCGCTTAAAGTCGTAATAGAAGGAATTCCAAATGGAGGATTTTGATGAGTTGATGCTAGAGGATGTGATTGGTGTCACGTGATGCACCAGCTAGAGGTCAAGCCAATGACGTTAAACAAAGGCGCTACTTAGGAGGCAACCTAAAGGGAGTTAATTTCTATCATTTAGATTTGCGCTTTTACTATTTTCGTGAATTGCTTCATTTCTTGCGTTTGATTTTAAATTGAGGACAATATAAGTTTTAAGTGTGAGGATAGGTTACATTAGTTTTGATGCATGTTTTTTAGCTTAATTGTAGCATATGTGACTTCTTAGGTGGTTTTCAAAATCAAACGAACAAAATCGAAAATTTTCTTGTTTTCTATTGTTTTAAAAATTATTTAGTCATAATTAGAGTGTGAATTGATTAATAAAATCCATAGTAAAATTTGGCATGTACTTTTTCTCTTGTGATTGGTTAATATGCATTATTTTTAGAAGAGCAGTGACTAGTGATAGACAAAAAAACCAGTGAGGTTTTGAGTCATATTAGACTGACATATTCATATCAATCTCACTGTCTTTTGTCATGTGTGACCTTCATGATATGTACATCTTTACTTTGTGTTGATTTTCTATTGGAGACCACATTTTTATCACAATCATTTTCATGAAAATGATTAGGTATTCTTTGTTGATTACGAGTTACATTAGCGAAATAGCCCACCCATTTATGTGAATTTTCCTTTGCTAACCCCCTTTGAGCTTTATTAGCCTTTTCTTTTATATAAACCACATTATATGCACCTAACCAAATGCCCTACCCAAACCTTAAAGCTAGTGGAGCATTTTGTTAATTCTTTATGTATATGATTATACTAAAGCCTAAGTATGGGGGTATACAGATTTGTGGGTTGGTTATATTTGTTAAAATTCCAAGTTATGAATCCTATGTTGATGTAGCTTCTATCACTTTTATTTTTGAAAAAAAAAAGAAAAAATGTGAGTTTGAATAAAAGTATCAAGGAGGAAATACAATTGTTGTTAATAGTTTATCCTTCTTAAGTTGTATTGATTGGGTGTTTGAATATATTGCATATAAGGCGCATGTGGTTTTGGATGGAGCACTTTTTGTGTTATGTTCATGTAGATTAAGGTGTGAGAGCTAAATTGCATTGTGAAACATAATTGATGCATTCTTTATAGCTGACGATACCTAGCTTTGAATGAATGTTAACTTGTGCATTTGGCATCTCATTGAGTATTACTTTTGCTTCACTAGCTTAGTGGCTTTTATGCTACATTGACCAAAATACATATCACCTTACCTTTGCTTACATTACAATTCTAGAAAAGTCCTTTGATTCATGATTATGCATGTGACTTTTACTAGTGGAGAAATGAAATGATATGTAAAGTTATGGATTGTTGTGATCATGAATGGTGTTCGAGTGTACCCATGGAAATATCTTGTTTGAACACCTTTTGTCCAAGTCTACCTCTAGATTACTCAGTTTCTAGGGGTGGTGAATATTGATTGATCATGAGTAGAAGCTTTGAATGTTGAGTTTTTGCTTTAGGTTTTGAAAGTCATTCATCTTTACTCTTGGCTATCTATTCTTAGGAAACATGAAAATTGAATAAACATTTTCGTTTTGACGATTTGCCCGAGGACAGTCAAGGCTAAGTGTAGGAGAACTTGATATGTGTTTAAATTTTGATTCATTTGATATGCTACACTTAGTGATTAATTCTTTAGAAATCCTTATGATACTCACTTTGATTCATATGTGATTTTAGACACAATTCAAGAGCAAAGAAGTTAAAGTGAGTCGAAAGCACGATATTTGGGTCATTTTTTGAAGAATAATATTCACTTGTCTTCATGTAGCAAGAAGAAGAAAAATTAAAAGATAAGAGGAAGACAAGAAAAATAGAACACAAAGAAGAAGAATCATAGAAAACAATGCAGCATGTACATGTTTTTACCATGAAAAAAAGTCAATTTAATGGAGTAGAAAATGGTAGCAAATTGAGCATGAAATGACAGCAGCTGGTGAGGGGTTGGGTTTAACGCAGACGTTTGCGTGGCATGGCATGCACATTAACTAAAACGCACAGTAATGAGGTATGGTAAATAGTGATGGTGGACAAAAAATTAAATCCAAAAATAGAGAGAGCGTAGACAACAGAAGAGGTTTATGGAGGTAATGCGGTTCTCTCTTTGTTCTTTCACCACTGAAGCAGCTATGGAGAAGGTGGTTGATGCTTGGAGCATAAAAATGGAGATGGGAGGCTAGCTTCCCTATGCCAGTTCAATGGGTATGTCAATTTCGAGTCACGGTTAAGCTATTTATCATTTTAATGTTATAATTTCTTTTCAGATTGTTGTGTTGTTGGTGTTGATTTAATCGAGTTTTGGGATGATGAGCTTAATACAGTATTTTGATTGTTATATTTCGAACCTATTGCTAAAACATTGAATGTAATCCATAATCATTACTTTTGATGATTGTGAGTAGTATCTAATGATCTTGTACCGTAAGGAACAACATAACTTAGATTAGATAACCCTAATATGTGAGGTTACTATATTGATCATTTTCCATATCATAATGCGATTGCCAAATTAAATCTAGAGATCGTATCCTAGGTTATTTGGTAGTTAGGTTTAATTAATGATTGTATCTTAATTAAACAAAACCTAAACGAAAATTAGGATTAGTAAAGCGTTCTATTAGTCTCAGATCGATAGTCCGAAGATAATTGTAAAAACGTTAGGATGATGAAATATGCTTAATTGTGTTTAGGCTGAAATTGGACCTAAAACCAGACCTTATGTATAATCAATAGTTTAATCATTTTTATCACTTGTTTTAATTTGTTTTCGATAGTTTGCTTTTATTTTATTTTCTAAATTGATAAAAATCCAAAAACACCCCTTTTATATTTTCCTTGCATATATTAATTTTGTTACGAAAATTAATCGAACATTTCCTGTGGATTCGATCCCGACTCACCACAACTACAAATTTAGTTTGCAGAGTCAAGTAAATTTTGCATTGCACTCAACCTAAGCTATCAATTTGATGTTTTAATTTATAATGTATGGAAGAGGCAAGCTCGTACATGTTATAAAGACTTTCTTGCTTCGATACATAAGAATGGTGTACGATCACCATATATATCTGAAGAAATGTGGAGCGTTGGTAGCAGTATTGGGCAACACTCTAGAAAATATCAATTTCAGTGCTCAATTATGCCAATAAACATGGAGGACCAGACGGAGAGAGTCTACCCGTACACACTGGAGGCTCTTTGACCCACTAAGAGCATGCACCTCAACTTGTAAGTATCAAAACTTTACACTTATATTATGTTATTTGTACTTTGATGTATGAAATTTGATTTCAATGTAATTTGATGTATGAAATTTAAAATGAAAATATATGTGCACTATGGAGAATAATAATGTTATAAATGCCTAGTTCCATTAATGGTTGTGTTATTGAGTTAATTTTTTGTCTAATAAAGGCTAAATATCATAAAAATAGAGAAAATTATGCCGAAATTTTTATAAATTATAGTTTACTTATAACAATTTATTCTGATATAGGAAAAGTCTATGGGCAAGAAGCCTACACCACATCGACACTTTTTTCACACTCACACCAAGAAGTATGATGATGTGAGCTTCGTCAACACCCACTGTAGACAACTTCATGTATGTAAAATCAATACTTTAATATTAATTGTTAAAAAGTTTCATTTATTAACATAAACAATTATAATGATAGGACTAAATACAAGAAAGCATTGAACGATAGTCTTAGAACTCTAAAAATGTTGATGAGAGTCAGGCATATTTTGATGCAGTGAGTGGTAAGGACTACCGTGGAAGGATTTTCAGCTTAGGTTCATTTACAAATATATGTTATTCGCAATCCTCCACATCCACTATAGCTGCATCTAGTAGCCGGTCCACATTAAATGAAAAATTCATTTAACTTGAGAGCACAATAGAGAGGACGAAAACTTAGTTGCAACAGTTGATGGATTACATAGCCTAATTTCGTAATGAGATGGATCAGTTGAAGGGGAGGAGCAAGACCTTGTCACAGTGGTCAGAGCATCTGCCTTCACCACCTGTTGGGACCCGATCTCAGAATCGGTGTTGGACCCTGACCTTTTCTTGAAAATTTGATTTATTAAATGGAATAAATTGAGGAATTAGTGGTGAAAATTAGAAGTATTAAAATGAAATTGAATGAGTGTTTTGGATATGTATTGTGTTGTAGATGAATTTATGCGTTAAGAAAAAATTAATG
>JANITX010002216.1:0-10539 GCA_027564395.1 Erythroxylum ulei | reverse complement strand
GTCTTCAACTGCTTCTTGATTCTTTAAAGAAACGGTTATTCAGTTGAGTTCTGTAACTGACTCAGACTGATGCTTCCGTCTGCTTTCTTTCGTCTGTTTTCGCTTCCGTCTGCTTTTGCTTCCGTCTGCTTTTCTACTTGACTTCCGTCTGCTTTTTTTCAAATAGCTTTCGTCTGTTTTTTTATTCGTCTACTTTCTACTTGGCTTCCGTCTGCTTTTTAAATAGCTTCCGTCTGTTTTTACTTAGCTTCCGTCTGCTTTCTACTTGGCTTCCGTCTGCTTTTCAAATAGCTTTCGTCTGCTTTTACTTAGCTTCCGTCTGCTTTTCATTCGTCTGCTTTTACTTCGTCTGCTTTTTGTTTATCATCAAAATTATTAATCGTAAAGTCATTTTGACTTAACATTTGTATCTCAATAAGCCCTCAGGTAGTGCCCAATTGTTATTCTCTATCAGCTTAGAGACCTTATCACCCAAAGAACTAAGATATCTATCTGTAGAGATTCTAAGCTGTTGGATCAACTGACCATAACCTATCTAATTATAAAACCAAACGAAATATTTCTTACCATTCCTCACTTTACAGAAAATATCAGCTTTAACTAGGTCTCTAAGGTTCAAGAGTTGTACAAGAAACCAAGAGTGTGAGGAACTCTCTTACACAAAAAGCCATTTTATAATTTTTAAAATTTATAAACTCAAACTTAATCTATGAGTTGATTTTTAAGACCTGAATCATTGAATTTTAGGTTTAACTCATCAGGCTATATAAACTGAGATGTAACTTAAATGCAAAGAGGCATTAAAGTACTCTAATTACACTAGTAACTTTTAGAGGCCCAATTGAAAGAAGGATGATATAAGCCTTTTTAATAGAGACATCTAAGGCCAAAAAAGATGTTTATTATAAGGAAAAATGCAATATTAGCTCTCAACCCTCTCTAAGTAGAGATATTAAGCATTTTTATTATTTAGGAGCATCATATATTGTCACACATTATCTAAATAAGAGGGTTATAACCATGAGGGATGATAAGCACCTGCTAAGTAAGAGTGATTTTAAGGAAAATGCGACTATACCACCATAGAAGGGTTCTAGTGATAAGAGTGTGGAGTATGTTGTTGAGGGTGAGATGCTTCTTACTAAAAGCACATTAGGTCTTCAAGTTAAGAAAGATGAATTAAAGTAGCCGAGGGAGAACATCTTCCATAATAAATAGCAAGTATATAATAATTGTATTGATAGAGGAATTATACTAATATAGTTAATACGACTCTTATGAAAATGTTAGAGTTATCTACTGTGAAGAATCTAAAACCATACAAACTTAACTATCTTAATGAATATGGTGAAATCAAGGTGAATAAACATTTTTAGGCTTTGTTCCCAATTGGAAGGTATTAAGTGCAATACGGTACCTATATA
Organism: Erythroxylum ulei; assembly: GCA_027564395.1. Classification (NCBI taxonomy): domain Eukaryota; kingdom Viridiplantae; phylum Streptophyta; class Magnoliopsida; order Malpighiales; family Erythroxylaceae; genus Erythroxylum; species Erythroxylum ulei. The sequence goes on along the minus strand of JANITX010002216.1, from coordinate 9,115 downwards.
ATTAGGTCATATACTATTGGGAAGACCATAGCAATATGATCAAAGTGGAACATATAACGACTTTAAACATAGATATGCCTTTTTAAAGGATGATAAATCCACTATCTTATACCTTTAACTCCTAAGTAGGTCTATGAGAATCAACTGAAATTGAAAAGAAAGTATAAGAAAATTAATTAAAGGAAAAAAAAGAGAGATTAAGGATAAGAATTTAAAAGAGATAGAGGTTAGTTATGAGAGAAAAATAAAGGGACAGTGAAAATTCAAAAATGAAAAAATAAAGAAACAAATTAGTTGCCAAGAAAAATGAATGATATTAGTAACTCTTTCCATACTAACCAACCTATAATTTAACTTTTATACAAAGAGGCTTATTTTAATGTCGAAGATCTTAATATATCTCTTCTTAGTATGTTGTTTCCTTATCATAGGAGTATGAGGATGTGTTGGTTGTTAATGTCCCTAATAAATTACCATTCATTAGAGGGATCAAATATCAAATTGAATTTATATTAAGGGTTATCATTCCTAATACACCTACTTATAAAGGTAACCTAAATAAACTAAAGGAGCTACAAATATAAGTATAAGAGTTGATGGTTAAAGAGTACATAAGGGAGAGCGTCTTTTTGCAATATTAGTACTTCAAGTGCTTAGGAAGGATGAAACTTGACATATGTGAGTTGATTACAAAGCTATTTATGACATAACACTAAATTGCTAGTTCTTAACATATATTTTAAAATTGTTTTTAAAAGTGGGTATCGCCAAATTATGATGAGAGAATGTTATAAATAAAAACTTTTTTAAGGCTAAAAATGGGCCATATAAGCGGTTATTTATGTTATTTGGTCTTTCTATTTAGAACCTTCATGAGATTATTAGCTTTCTTTTTTAAAGATTATTCCATAAAAGATCAAGCTATTGGCCTTTTGTCTATATCTTCTTAACGAAGACCAAGAAGGCTTCATTTTGTTTGTAATGAACTTAAAAGGACTTAATCCACTCTCATCGAGTGACACATACACACACGCACACATACACACGAGGAAGTCAATACTAATTAGTTCGACAGGATTATTATTCATTCCATTGATAGACATGAGGTTCTGAACGAAAGAGGTGGCTAGCTATAATTAGGGGAAAATAGGGCACTATTTGCCTTTTTGAATTGCCGTTTAGAAATTTTTTTATTATTGAGGTATGATCACATTGGTTCTTTATGTCAAGTTCTGCAAATGAATCATGTACTACCTTTAAACATAAGGAGATTTATATTTATTTACTCGATGATATTATAGTGTATAGTAAACATCTAGAGGATCATATTTACCACTTAAGATGTATGCTCAATATGCTAAAGGAAGAACAACTATATGTTAACTTCAAAATTATACTTTCTATATGGCCAAGATGAAAGTGATAACCAAGTTATAGTGTTACTACAAAAGGTATCTTGGAAGATGAGGAAAAGGTGAAAGTAATCAAGAATGACAAGACCTAAATTCATAATTTAAGTAAAAATGTTTTCATGGATTCACCAACTTTTATCATAAATTTTTTAAATATTTTAGTGCAACTGCTACATCACTTATTGAAATTGTTAAAAAATTTGTAGGGTTTCATTGGGATACTAAAAAGGATCAAGAATTCAATGTCATTAAAGATAGGCTATGTATAACATCTTTGTTAGCATTGCCTAACTTTTCTAAGAATTTTGAGATTGAGTGTGATGTCTTAGGACTAGGTATTGAAGCTATTTTGTTGCAAGATAATAGGCCAATAGCCTATTTCAGCGAGAAGCTCAATAGGGTAGCTTTGAACTATCCACCTTATAATAAAGAGTTATATGTGTTAGAAAGGACAGTAAAGATGCGACAAGTTAATTTAAATAAATGCTATACCAAGTGGGTAATCATTAAAACATTTCCATAGGTCATTAAGTATAAACAAGGATAGGAGAATGTTGTTACTAATGTCTTATCTTAGAGATATGTTCTTCTCACTTCTTTGAATACTAAGTTATTATGATTTGAATATATGAATGATTTATATGCTAATGATTGTGACTTTGGTAATATTTATTTGGTGTATGAAAAGCATTTGTCTGAGAAATTATATGCATGATGGTTATTTATTTTGTGAAAATAAACTTTGTATGTTTATTTGTTTTATGAATGATTTGTTTATATACAAGCTATATGGAGGATGTTTAATGGGTCATTTTGGCATTAAATGTCCTTGGATATATTAAGAAAAAACATTTATTAGCATAAAACAAGACATAGTATAGAAAGGGAGTATAGTAGGTGTATCACTTGTAGGAAGGCTAAATCTAGGATTTTACTCTATACATTGTATATGCCTTTACTTGTACCTAGTAAATCATGGATGAATATTTCTATAAATGTTATGATAGGTTGATTAGTTTGAACAAGAGTAAGGATTTTATATTTGTGGTAGTTGATAGATTCTTTAAGATGACACACTTTATTCCTTTTGATAAAATTGATGATGTGAACAATGTTGTTAATTTGTTCTTTAGGAAAGTAGTGTGACTATATGGAGTTTTTAAGAGTATATTAAGTGACTGAGATATTAGGCTCTTTATTTACTTTTCGAAAGTTTTATGGGGCCAATTACGAATAAAGTTACTATTATCTACTATTAGACATCCTCAAATTGATGGTCAAATTGAAGTAGTAAATAGGATTTTAACTATGTTACTTCATGTTATTATTAAAAGGGACCTAAAGAATTAAAAATATTTCTTGACATTTGTTGAGTTTACATATAATAAGAGTGTTCATTCATATACTAACTACTTACCATTTGAAGTTATACATGGTTCTAATCTACTAACTCCTTTGGATTCACTACGTTTACTCGTTAATGAAAGAGCTAGTTTATATAGAGCAAAGAAAGTTGAGATGGTGACATAAATTCATAAATATTTCAAGCAACAGATTAAAAAGAAGAATGAGCAATATTCTACCAAAGCTAACAAGGGTAGAAGATGAGTTAACTCTGAACCTAGTGATTGAGTTTGGGTGCATATGAGAAAGGAACCATTCTTATTGCTGAGGTAGTCTAAGTTGCAATCAAGGGGAGATGGTACATTCCAATTCATCATGAATCAATGATAATGCTTATAACCTAGAGCTTCCAAATGATTAAAATGTTAGTACTATTTTTAATTTTGCTAATCTTTCTCCTTTTAATCTAGGTGGAGATTTGAGGTTAGAACCTTTTCAAGAGAGGTAAAATGATGTGAGCATAACTAGTCGAGCTTTAAAGGATCTATTGCTTATACCTAGTGGACTAATTATAAGAGCTAGAGTGATAAAGTTAGATAGGCTTTAAATAGGCTAATTTATGATCATGTTTCAAAGGGCATTTTAAAAGCTATTTTTGGAGGCTTATTGGACCTATAAGAAGACCAACTATTAATTAACTTGATTCAAGATAAGGATGGAGAAGACTTAAATGTAAACATGGTCTCAAATACGATCATGTTATAGCCTATATAACTCTTGAGAATCAAGTATTAAAGAAAATGCCTTTACAAATGATCGTGTACCCAGTCCTTATTCTTCCTTTAATATAAAAGTAAAGTTATGGTGACTTATATAGTCATTTATTAATGTATATAAAATTTTTAGAAAAATAAGTTGTGCAAAACTTTTAGAAAAATAAGTTGTCAAGGCACAAGTGCCTCTATAGTTGTATCCCAAATTATGTCAATTTGATGCTAATATTTTAATAATGAACACAATCATATCTTAATTTTTTTTTGTCACTGAAATCTTAATTTTAATTTTATAAAAGGAGTGTCTATTCAGTTTTAGCTTTTTGTATGTTGAGAGTTGTGAGTGCTTCTTTCCTTATTCTTTATCAAACTTAGAACTTAACAAGATTTCTTCCTTTAAAATGTTCAATTATTTATTAAATTTAGTTATTGGTTATTTATGATCAATGAGTTCTTTTTATATTTCTAATTTAATTCTCTTGGTGCATTCAAACTTGTTTATGGATTCTCTAAGTTTCTATTCCAAAGTAAGTTTGTAATATACTCATCCGCCCATTAAGCCTCCATATTTTGATGAACTCTAAAATCATTCATATTGAATATGCTAAAGGGGCATCAATCTTGAAAAAAAGCAGAAGTTATATTCATAATTTTTATTACAAGATATATGGTCTCACTAAATACTTCTTCTTATAGGTTAAAAACCTCTTTTTACATTTCTATATGCAATAACCCCTATTAATGTCTGACTCTTTTACTAAAACTTCCAATATAAGTTGAATAAAAATCACCACTATATACTACTTAGGATAGGAGACTAAGCAATTTGATTATTCCAAGTGTATACAATTGCATCATAGGGATCCATGCCTTTGTAAGTGTTGCTACTTTTAATCTATATTAAAAATTCATGACTTAATCAAAAAGAAAGTTCAAATATCCTTCTATTAGATCATGTAAGTAACTAAAAGCCTAGCGAAACCAAAAATCTTTCTTTCAATAGCCAGGTTTTGTTATCATTTAATCACTTTCAACTTCCTTCTCAATGTTGGTATAAGAACGATTTAAACTTTGTGCACCTTTGGTCTCTTTCACTATATGGGAGGAAATAAAATCAAAATTTGACACTATATCTTCAGCACCAAGTTGTGTTTTTTCCAAGAATGACAATGATAAGCTCACACCTAAATCCTAATACAACACGCTATCCTTAAACATGAAATTGGATGGAGCCTTTGTGAAGACTCGTTAAAGAAAGACTAGACAAAGTGTTGGACAAGATAAGATTGCAGAAGAAGGCGATGAATAAAGAGAAGGCCAAGTTCAAGAACCAATAATACTATATAATATCTATTATAGACACTTAACTTTGTCCCATGAATTTTATTTTTATTAATTTCTTTAAAAATTATGAAAAATAAAAAAGAATGTTTTAAACCTTTTTTTATGTTTATTTCAGTTCACTTTTATTCTATCACCTTTTTCATTAGGATTGATCTATATGTTAATATTTTTTAAAAATATTTTATTTTTAATATATTGATTAAATTTTTTTTATTAATCATGTTTTAATTTACTTTCATTTATTTTGATTTTGGGAGATTATTTTTTAATTTATTTATCACTGTTGATTTATATTAGTTTTTATTTTCTTTTAATTTTGTTATGGGCTTGTTTAATCTTCCATAAAATTAATTTCTTGTTTTAAATATGAGTTTGAAGAAGTTTTAGGACTAATTAGATAATAAAAATAAAATTTGGGGCTGACATAAAAAAAACAAAGTTTAAAAAAAAAAGAAAATTTGTTGTTGAAATGAAAAATAAAAAAGAAAAGAATAAGAGAGTGGACAAAAAGATCCAGAAGAAACAAAGAGCAGATGACATTAACAACCATCTGAGCAAGAGAGGAAGAGAGAGAGGCGAAAGAACAAAAAATAAGGAATTAGCAAAAGGTTTAAAACTGCCATGAAAAGAAAAAAAGAGAAGTTCATTTTCTAAGGACAATGCAGCGAATCCACCACCATAGCATAGACCCTAAACAAACCCTTGAAATTCTTCCTCTTCATGTTAACGACATGATCAGTTGTTTTCATATTCCATGAAATGGAACAAGAAAGCTTAATGCCACTGCCATCAGTTGAAGACAAACTAGAGCCTTGTCATTAAACCTTGTAGGCCCACTTAGCTTCAAATCCAAAGTTCACTTAGTGGAGCAATCAATATGTTTACTACTTTCACATGGGAATTCAATACGCATTTGGTTATTCGTTCATCTTGTCACCTTTTTTGTCGTCATGTGTTTGTGAGAATGAGTAGAAATTCTGGATGGAGCTTTTGGTGGTCACAAATTCTAAGGGAGTTGGGATTGAAATTTTGCTTGACCATATAGGCCCTAGCCACATATATATTATATGTTTGGTCATTAAATTAATTAATTTCCAAAAAAAATCATCCCATTGTTCTAGCATAATTTCCAAAAATATTGAAAGTTCCCAACCCCTATTCCTATTCCTTCCGCATGTATTATTTTTGCCTGGCTTGCTTCCTCTCCACTTCTCGATCGATCCCTTGGGATTGTTTTATCTTTTTCAATCGTTGGAGGTTCCTTGAAGTAGATGAGTTACCATCCCCTTTTTTATTGCTAAAGATTTGGTTTTTGTCTTGTAATTCCTTGCATGTTACCTGCAAATTGTGCCCTAATTATAACTTCTCATCTTGTTTTTGCCTATCTTTGCTAAAGGTATATGGGTTTTCAAGATTTGTAGTCTTTAAATATGTGGATAGCCTTGGAATCAGCTTGAAGACTTCCCGGTTGGTACTTCTTTATATCATATTAGGGCCATCAAATTTTGTGTTTTCCATTACTACTGATTGATAGGGAAATGTTGACAGATGTAGCAGACGTGACCTACCAATTAGTTGATACAATAATAATGTGTTATGCACGACCCCATATATAAATTGATTCTCCCTACTTGCGTAAATCTTTAGGAAATAATTAAGAAATAAAATAATATAATGCAGCACCCAATAAAATCAGCGATTTACGTGAAAACCCTCCCCGATGTGAGGAGTAAAAACCATAGTACCAAAGTCCAGGCAATATCTCCATTATTAACAAATAATGGGTACAATAACAAGTTCTCTCTATTATCCCACTAGAGACAACAAAAATAACAATAAGAATATAACAATTATTGATAAAAACATCAATAAGAACAACAAGAGAAATCAACAAGATAGTTTGCAAAATCACCTGAAATCACACTTTCTAAAACGAACCGAGCAAATTACCCAAAAGGTCTCCAAACAACAAACCCACTGTTGGATATCAAGATCAATGTGTCCTCTACCAGTTGTCAAAGTTTCAGCCTAATTAAATCACGTTTCACCATTAAATCTTGAGCTTGATCAAAACTGTCAACTCAACTTTGACCACAAATCGCCAAAAAATCATAACTTCGATCATGATTCTGGCTGTTGGATATAAGTAATTACCAGTGTATAGTAAGCCTTTAAAGTCTAAGGTCGATCGAACCGCAAAATACCATTCAATCGAGGACTTAACCAAGATTGTTTAAAACTCTCTCCCACTGACTAATATTTTCTCTCTTCACTCTCTCTTTTTTTTATTTTCATTACACGATGCAATCCTCACCTGCATCAGCTCACTCCTCCTCTCTCTTTATACAACAAAGGAAAGAAGAAAACAAAATTAAATTCAAAAAAAGATTTATTTTTTTCAATTGTGGAGGTTGCAAATGTCAAATATGGAGGGTTGACTAACACTGGTGTTGATGATTATAAATGCTTCTTTCTGTTAACTAAGACAAAAGTTATTTTTTAGTCTCTAGCTACGACCCTATCAAAAATTTGAGGTTCTTGTTTACTACTAAGGAGTACCCGTTGATTTCTTTCTTTTCACAACTCATATACTATATTGCTTGTTGACAACTTGAGTATTGTGAGGTCACTAGTGTTTCTGATTTTCTACTTTATTGTTTAAAACTAGTTTATTACTTCCTCTATGGATGATGGAACAATTTGCAAGTCAAATCTTGCTAGCATACTCTTCTAGATTCTTGAAGAATAGCTACAAGTGAATAACTTATGATTTCTAGTTTTTGGATAGGATAAGAATAACATACATAGTTAGAACCTTTCTAAGGCATCCTGTCTAATGTAAGAAGCCTATTTTTTATAGTCTTCCATAATATGATTTGAGTGTTTAGCGACATTGTTATTGAACCAAACCAACTTATCCCACTTGACTTCAATAGTGCTTTAAGAGAAAAGGGTTGAACAAGAGGCATTTATGAAACTTCCTGAAGGTCCCTTAGGCTAGACTACCTTGTTAAGTTTAGATTAATTTAGGGGATATGAAAATGAGGCATGAAACCTACCAGTCCTCTTAAAGGACAGAACCATTGATTATTCTTTATTACTACTTTTACCTTTGCATACAAGGGAAGGGGTGATTTAGAGCATTGAATGAAGGCTGGAGACATAGTGGTCCCAAATCTATCTAATTTCTAACCAAAAGTTGACTTGTTCATCATTCCCTATTATGAATTTCATTTCTTTTCCTATTGTCTATCTTAGAGTTAGGATAAGTTTATTAGTAGTTGAGGAGTTTGAAATAGGTTTCATAGTCTAAAAATTAAATCCTCTAATGTATTCCTTATTCATCCATTTCACTCACAAGGATTCTTTATCACTAAACAAGCTCCAAATCCTCTTTCCATTAAGATCTTATTTATGGTTCTAATTGATTTTATTCCTAATTCTCATGCTTTGGGTAAGAAAACCACTTTCTATTTGACTTTAGACATCCCTCTATTTCTCTCTAAGCCACTCTGTAAATAGTTCCTGAATATTTTTTCAATATCTTTGATGGTCTTGATTGGTATAGCCATATGAGAACTCCAATATTCTTATTGTTGGTTGTTTTGAGTCGCATTGTTGTACAATTTATAATTTCGTAATTTAACATTGCTCTTTTGTCTTTTTGCTATCACATGTGCATTATTCATATTTTTCATTATGACCTTTAAAATTTTTCTGTTTATACCACATGTGGAAAAGAATACTTGTATATCCTGTTTTTTAAATAGATAGTATACAGTAGTATATAGGAAATTACTAGAGATAAAATAGGAAACTAGATTAGATAGACTAGTTAACTAAATCCCTTAAATCAAGGGATTTCAAATTGATTTTTCTAATCTATTTACAACTAATCTATATCTCAACACTCCCCTTCAACCTGAGGAATAGATGTCTTCCAACCCTAGCTTGAATATAAGATCATGGAAACTCGAACTATTCATCCCCTTTGTTAGAATAGTAACTACTTGATGTTTTAATGGAACATAAGACATACATACTAACCCTTCTTTCAATTTTTCTTTCATGAAATGTCTATCAATTTCAATATGCTTTATCCTATCATGTTGAATAGGATTGTGAGCAATATTGATGGTTGACTTATTGTCACAATAAAGTTTCATAGGTGATTGAGCCCAAGTTTTCATTATTAATTGGCTGCATTTTCATAACTTTAGATGAACCTTTTGACTCCTAATT
>JANITX010002187.1:0-10542 GCA_027564395.1 Erythroxylum ulei | reverse complement strand
ATTTAATTAGGCAGTAGCATTACGAATTAGGAAAATCGATTAATCAAGGCAACAACTACATACGATGCGTCATTTAATCTAGGTCATGTTATCCCTAATGATTACGAATCATTAGTCACTACACATGAATTTCAACATAACAATTACAGATTATATCGAAATTCTAGCAATGGGTTTGTAATTAAATGATTCAATGAATGCACTAAAATCATCTTTTCACAGTACCCAATGGGTTAATACACAAATAACCGAATAATAACAAAAATCTGATTATCCATACACAATTACCCAAATCAATTGACATAGGATAGCACAATGAATTCCCAATGAGAGAAATAAACAACAAAATAATAAAAACTAATACTTAACCCGGGTCGTCAGCGTCAATGTCAGCTCCGAACTGCGGTCGGGATGTCTAGCCCTTAATGGATCTTTCCCAGAAAAATGATTAAGCCTTTATATTGTAGTCCCACCGAAGAACCTTTTGTTTTACCTCCTACACAACCCTCTCTTCACTGTAGCATGAAGTGATGAATAAACCTTCAGGGTTTATTATCCATGCCACTGTGCAAGCACTTCTCTTCTCCATCTAAGCTGCAGCCCTTCTCCAACCTTCTCCAGCCAAGCTGCAGTGCAGTAGCTCTTCATACCTCTGGTGCCCTCTACTGCCATTGTTCCCTTGATGGGACAATTAAACTTTCTCCTTTCTTTCTTATGCGGCACCTAACGAACACATATGTGTTGCATTGAATGCATATGCTTGTATTCAATACAAAACTTTGCGTTTAACGCATATGCGTTACCTAGTTGTGATTGCACTGCATTTTGTTCATGTTGCACTGTTGTTTTTATATCTTTCCAGCTGCTGTTTATTTTATTTGGCATCTTCTTGGTTGTCTTCTTTTGTGTTTTCCTTCTTATCTTTTAATTTTTTTTCTTCTTGCTTTATAAAGATAAGTAAAAATTAATCTTCAAAAAATGGTCATATGTCATGCTTTCGACTCACTTTAATTTCTTTACTTTCAAATTGTAACTAAAATCATATATGAATTAAAGTGAATATCTTAAGCAATTTCAAGTCATTAATTGCTAAGTGAAAATGATTAAACATATCAATAGTTAAACACATATCAGCTAGTTATACATCTTTTAGCTGTAACTTGTTAACCACTAGTTACGGAGCCGGTTCTACATCACCTACCTATACTAGGTTAACCGTTATACACTGGTATACTAATATGTATAAAACGTATCAGTATACCATAGGCTATAAACCATTTCCTATTTATTAACCAATAAGATTATGTCAACATAAACTCAAATCATTTGAGATTTAACTTTCAAAATTCAACTCATACATTGGTAAAAAAGAAATTATAGTAGCAATATTAACTTATAATACATTATTCACTTAAAACTCATAATCCATTCACTTCACGATATAATAGAAATCATTTTCATAAAATAGATTTAAAATGCACGCACCGTTAAACAATTTTATCGCCAAGCACACTCACACGTTCTGCGCCTTTCCTTTACCTACACAAGTACAGTTCCCTTAGGCATTTATGTCGAAATTTGGAAATAAGACATTAACACTATAAATTTAGCTTAACTGAATTCGAGATTAGTATTTAATCTCGTAGCACTTATGCTAATCGTATTTCCACTTACTACTGTAAGCTAACTTATTATTCTTTGTTTCCAATTCTAACTTCAAAAGTCACTTAAAACCATATTTTACCCATTCTAACTTATTAATTTTGTCAAAATACTTTCTCATTCAATTTAATCTACCCTATCATGATCATGTATGATGAGTCACGGTTATGACCTATTTATAGAATCTATACCTCCATTTCTTCTTTACTTTTCACATAACAAACGTTCTAATTAGGCTTTGAGGTCTGCCAGAAATTTATTTCCCTAAGTTTCTAGTTTCCATATCATCAACAACCATGTTATTTCAAAATCTAAATCATAAAAAATGTACCAAATATCACAATCTATTTCAACATAGGGGCAGTATCAGGTTACTATTTTCAATCTCAAACATCGATATCATTCATCCAAAATTAGGTCTGGGTTTATTCTATAGATTTTTATTTCTATGTCTTAGGTTTCATCTCCAATTGGAATTACTCAATTTAAAGGTTTGTAAGCTGATTTATGGCCAAAACAATGGGACTAGTTCAAACTAACCTAAGATAGAATTCTACAACATATTCCTCTCTTCTTGTATTTAATCAATTCTATGTAACGAAACACCAAAGTAACACCAAGAAACCACTGAGCTTAAACACATTTTTCTCACTCAATAAAAACCCATAAAAAATTAGAAATTTAGGTTAGGAAAACTTACCACTTTCTTTCTCCAATCTATTGGGTAAATGATGAAAACTTAGGTTTGATCAAGGTTTCTCCAAATTTCCAACAAAACTCGTCAACAATGAAGGCCCTCTTCTTCCGCTCTCCTTAGATGACCTTCAACCTTGCTTCTCTTCTTTTCACTTTTTTTTTCTCTCTCTCATGTTTACCCTCTCACACACCCTCATGGTTATGTTCAAATCAAGCTAAAAGTCTTGCCTTATTCTTTTTATACTCACTTAATGCTTACACATGTCAATGTCTTAATGGTTGTCTCTAATGACTATTTATCTATTTAATATATGATGCTTACCCTTAAGAAAGCCTTTAATTGTTCATTAGGTGTGACTTACTAATCCACTCACACCATTATACACAAAAAGACCAAATTGCCCCTTTAATGAGTTTAATTCACCAACTAATTGAACTACACTCTGAAAATATTCCGCAATCGCTTTGACATCAAATTGACCACGAAATTTTCTAATTAGGGTCAATACTTATTGATGAGGTGCTTCAAAAATTTTCTAATGGGTTTAAAATCATTAATAACCATTACGCTCCAAAAAGGGCATTTTAGTCCTGAACTTTCAAAACTCCCGAAATTCATCCTTTCGGACTTATTTTCGATCTGTTTCATTATCATTTAACTCTAAAACTTATTCTAGATGTTTTTCACTATTTCGAGGTTGGGTGCCACAAAAATTTACTATTCATCCAAAAATACTACTCGCCGAAAATAAAAAAATTATTCAATAAAAGGAAAGGTTTGGGGTTTTACATATATGGACTCCAATTATGGGCATAGAAACTTTAATACTCCTATATCATCTTCTATACCCAAAGCTAAAAAGAAATTCCATGTATATATGTACGATTCATAACCTAAACCTAGAAGACATGGTTCCTATGGCAAAAATATGCACATATAAGGGCACAACAAAAGAGCATGTAACACTTCTCCATTCATATAGGCTTCTTTGTCATCAACTTTGAATGAATGAAAGCTCACAATTAGAATTGCCTATGCGAACAATTCTTCATAAACTTCAATAGCCCCTATTTCATCGTATAATAATTTAAAAGTAATCTTTAATTGGGATTTATACATCTATTTCAATCAAGATACATATCTTTGCATAATTAAACTAATAAATCAACCTTTCTATAAACTAATGAGCTACTAAAAAAAACATTCCATATCTGTCATAGGCATATTAATCAACATTTTTGTATGAAATATCCAATACTTAGTTCTTTTCAGCGTAATCATATCCAATACATAGTTATTTTTCAAGTTGAGAAGAGATGAAACATACATAATGAAACATATCTAAAGGAAAATAAAAACTTGGACAACTTGGATGAAATCTCTAGGAATGTACAAAATCAACTTATACTTGATCATTCTTCATTTCAACTCTTCATTTTATTACGAATCAATCATTAAGTTCAATTTTAAACCTTAATGAAAGAAATCCAAGTTATTAATAAGTTAAATTTGTAGGTTTCATTTTAATCAACTATAAGTATATAGAAATGAACAGCCACTCCATTATTAAAAGCATAACTCCAATTCACAACATAGGAATAATAATCCTATTTTGAATGTGTTAAATATAACACTTATAATCATGCCTTAAAGAAATAAAACATCAAACTAATATAATATCCACAAATGAACAAGCATGTTTCAAATGAAGGGCTAGTTTGGTTAGCTCTTTGAAGAAGGAACTTGAAGATAATTAAGTAAGGGATTACTAAAATTGATAGCATGTATTATTACAAGTTTTATGATAAGTGAATTGGTTTGAAATATGTGTTAAGATGATGATAAATGAATGCTGGAAAAATGATCTTTGTATGACAACTTCTGGTTTGGTTTTGATGTGTGGAGAATATTGATTTGTAAGTTACTTAATGAATGATTTTTGAATTGGTTTGCACATGAATTTGATGAGGTATTGAAGCCTGAATAAGGTATAATTGAAGTGAAATTGATGGACTTTGGTGAAGGTGTTTGGAAACAATTTAGAGGTTCACTCCCCCACGATCGTGGAATTTATAAAGCTTATTCCCACGGTTGTGTGAAGTACTTAGGAAGTGGAAAATGTAGACAATTATTGGACTATATAAGGTTAAGGTACTTAATAACGGTTTAAATTGATTTAATTGAGCTTGAAAATGAGCCTAGTTTGATGTGGAATAAGTTCATTAAAGGTTGTATAAGATTTGGATTTTTTTAATTGAATTAGTAACTTAAAGAAGGTATTATTAGATAACAAATTATCTAATTTTGGAACTTACAGGTTGTTAAAGGAATGAAGTTTAGATCAGAATGTTAATGAGTTTTAAAGAACAAAAGCAATGAGTTAGTTATGAATGTTTATATGTAATGACTTAATGTTTTATTGATACGTTGATGTAAATGCTTATATTCATAAGGTATATTGAGTTTGTTCAAGTGAGAATGAATTTGTTCAATTTGAGCTTAAGAAAAATGAATTCATACTTATGCATTATTTCACTGTTATGTGATTATGATATTGTGCTAATTCTAGACCATCATCTTTTGGAGGAGTTTGATATTTGGGATTGCATTGAAAGTTCTTTCTAATTGTGTGAATATACATAATATGTGATGACTCAATAAATTTATTGATGCTTTAATGCATGTGTTTGTGTTTGTAAGGCATGTTAAGTTTGATCAAATGAATAAGGTCATATGTTATGCACTACATCATTTACATAAAATTCTAAAGTCTGAAATGGTTTATTTTAAAACTGCCAAGTCTTAGTCATGGGTAAATAGGCTTGCCTATAAGGCTCTGCAGCTGCTCCTGTAACCAGACACTAAGGTGTTTTCTGTGCCAGACACTCCGGTGTCTTCTGATTTTAGACAATTATGTGTCTGCTATTTCAAAGACTTAAGCCTATTCTATTTCAAATACCAGTATGGTATCTTTTGTTCTAGTCTCATTACCCCCTTTTGTAAAAAGGATTAGCAGTCTAACTTGTTTTTCATTTTGATAGATGCTCAGTTTTGATATAAGCAAATTTTGTTCTGATAAAAGATAAGCTCTGATTTGATACAAAACAAGGTATGTTTTGACATAAGTCATACTTTGATCTAAAAGGATTATATCCTATTCTAGTATTCAATTCTGATACTTATACATTCAATTTCATCTTAAATTCAACAATCAATACATTTAAGATGATTATAATTTTTGGTGGGGATGAAGAACAATGTTTTATGAATCTATGGATTTAAGTCCCATGTCATTTGGATGTCTAGAGAAGAAGTTATAGGCAAAAGAAGGCAAGATGTTCAATGTGCAAAAGCTCTCAGGTGCACGATCGTGTTTGTGCATGATTGTGCACTAACCCAACAAATATTGAGTCACAGTTGTGCAATATTTGTGCACAGTCATGCACTCCATCTTAAAAAATTCATGGGTGTGCAGCCATCATGCACGCGCGTGCATACCAATAAAAGAAAATCACTGTCGTGCAGCCTCAACGCACAGCCTTGCACACCCATTTAGAACCAGTCCCAGTTTTATCATTCAATCTCTCCCAAGTGAATTTAGATGGCTAAGATTTTTGGTGGAGATGTAACTTAATGTTTTTTTAAGTTTATAGGTTCAAGAATCAAGTCATTTGGATGTCGGGTGAAGAAGTTATAGCAAAAAGATCAAAGGATGTTCAGAAAACCATTTTCGTTTAGAAAGCTTTAGGTCACGATTGTGTAGAGGCACGATCGCGAGTTTTCAAACCATCCTGCGAAGTCGCGATCATACTGAAGCAAAATCATGCTTTCTGAAATTTTTTAGGGATGTTGTAATCGTGCGGAAGCATGATCGTGCATCCTACTTCTTCTTCTTCACCAAACTGCGATTTTCTTTCTCCTTCTTTTTCCATTGTTTTCCAGATTTTCACACTCCAATCTTATTCAACTAACACGTAAATCATCTATACTTCTCCCCTTTCAGTTTAACTCAACACAAATAAATCAAAATCCAATATTCAAACTTAAACATCAAAAATCTGATTCTCATATATGCAAATTTCAGTTTCTGCAATTTTTTTTCTCTATCTACTTTTATCTGATGCATTTTCCTCCAACTTTCTACACTTTCAGTTTATCAAAAACTTATCATTTTATCAACTTTATACCATGATTCACCAAATCTTCATTCCATATCATTAAACTCATTTAAGTTCATTTCCATTAACACTCCACATTATCACACATGAATAGTAAAACAACCCATATAACTAGAGCTGAGTGTATATATATATATATATTCATCACCGAAACTACACTTCTCAAACCACTCAGGAATAAATTAATGTACAAAGTTAAAACATCAACAACAACCACTTACTTTATTCAGCTAATGAAGAACATGGAAGAGAATTTCAGTGTTGAGTGTTTCTTCACAGTGAAGAATAAAAGCTACGATAATCTCTTCCTAACCAAAAACGTAAGCAACGTGTATTCTTTGCATGTCTTACAATTGTTACTTAAATAAATCTGCCACATGTCACCATGCATGTAAGCCATTTGTCAATATTTAATTAGTTCACTTGCCAGACTAAAATTGGTCCAATTTCATAAATTTTCAGCACAAATAATCCCTAATTCCCATTTAAAAATCAATTATAACTTGAAAATTGTCAATGAATGCATGTATAATCATATTAATGTGCAAAAATCAATATTCTCATTTATGTGTAAGCCATATTCAGTTAAACATGATATGCATTTTCTAATTTCTCATAATACACTATTCTAGCCTTAACATGGGTAGAGGGATGGTACATTAAGAGAATCTTTTTGTCAAAATCTAAGAGACAAGATCAAACAAAAACTTAGAAATAAATCAGCATTACAACTTAAAAGTATAGAAAAACAAAGGAGAATAATGATGGATTATCTCAAATTATCTAAATCAAGCATTATAAGGCTAAAGATAAATGCACACTAGTTCCAGATGTAAGTTCAATGTAATATAAATTCTACAATGAAATGTACATTTTGATGTATTACTTGATAAAGATCTCAATGCACTCATCGCCAACTTCTTAGAGATACCTGAAACATTTAATATCAATAGGGTGATAAAGACACCATTAGGCAAGGTTGTTTCCATTCACACTAAGGAATTAGGATAATTAATGGCTTAAAGCATTACCATTTAGATCAATCATCACCTAGGAGCATCTAATAGAGAAATTTATTGCCAAATACTTCCATAATTTAAGACAGTAAAGCTAAGGAACAATATCTCTTCCTTTCAGTAGTTCAACAATGAAGGCTTGCATGAAACATGTGAGAGATATAATGATCAAATAAGGAACTGTGTACACTGTGGCCTTCCTATATAAATACAGTCTTAAACATTTTATAATCGGTTAGATGATCAAATAAGGTGAATCATAGATGCTTCAGTGGGCAGAATATTGAATAATAAGATTTAAGAGGCTACTCTAGAGTAAATAAAAGAGATGGTCATTAACAACTATCATTAGTAGTTAGGAAGGCTGAGAGAAAGAGGGAATCCTATGGTTGAATTAATGGAAAAATTGGATTATATCGGAAGCTTCTAAAGATAAAATAATCAATATAATAAGACAAAATTTAGGGTAGAGAAATCATTCAAATTTCTCTTGGAATTATTAGCAAACTCTAAGAGAGCCATTACTAAGTTTTTCAGCAGCCTTTGTGTAAAGATAAGTAGTCCATTATGAAATATATGATAATACATTTTATGCAAGCAACAACTTCTCAATCCCAAATATCATGAAGCTTCAATGATGAATCTAAAAGTTTAGATAGGTCAACTAACTAAGGTAATCATAAGAGAATAAATGGAAATTTTCCTGATGATGCCAAACCTAACTCTAAGGAGTATATGAAGGAGATTACCTTAAAGGGTGAGGAGCTGAGCAATACTAAGAAAAAAGAAGAGAGCAAGGTAACGAAACCAATGGAGGAGTGTAAATTAAGAACTCCTTTCTTTACTGTTTTATTTTAGAAAATCAAGAAGGAAAAGACTGGTACTCAAGAGGATTGCAAGAAGTTCCTAAAGAAGAAGATCCAAAAGAGGAGGGCCTTAAGGAGGAAATAATTAAATTAAATCAACTGAAGGAAACAACAAAGTCCTCTAAGACATCATACTACCAAAGTTGGGCAACTTGGGATGTTTTACAGAACATTATCACTAACTAGTTTGACTTAGAGAACTTTTTCTAAGAGACTCTATGGTCTAGGTTACAACAATATCTTAGAAAATGTCCAAAAAATTTCAAACAAAATTGTCCACAATCTATGCCATGAAAGTGTCACATACCGTAATTCTAAAATTTTAAAATATAAGGATTTAGAGTAGATCACCATTTTCAAATTTCTTTTCATTTTTTCGCAATTTCTTTAAACACTCATCACCCAAATTGATTTTCGAAGTGAAACCCATTATAATTTCAATATTTTCCATCACTTTTCATTAAATTCACTCACTTTTTAACTACCAAATCTTACTCATTTTTAAGGATTTTTATGTTCTTCTCTTATTCATTGCTTATATTTGCCTTTACACACTTAATTCAACAACAAAGGTGAGTTCACAACCATCCAAAAGAAAGAGGATAAATATTAGGTCCATTTGAGGAACATTTAGTAACCAATAAGAGCAGCCGCTCTATTTTAGCATATGTGAGGAATTTAGATGAAATAAGTCGTATTATTGGTCTCAACTACCTTCTACTATTCATTAAGCCGAAGTTTATCATATAAATTGGCTGCACTTTCATGGTTTTTAACATACTTTTTGACTCTTACTTAGTGATTTTGTGCTTAAATTAGTCCTTTATGGTGAGCTTACATTTTATACAATTTGTTAGTAAAATTGTTACACATTGACATTAATTGCATTATAATTTTTCTAAGGAAAATTGATACTGCAAATTGTTATTTTATATTATAGGAGAAAAAGGAGTCAAAAAGGATCAGAAGAGTCAACATGATGTGAGGACCTTAACGCACGTCGCGACGCATCAAGAAGAAGGCAAGTCACGACGTGAACTAATTATCTCACCACGGCGCATCATCACGTGACAACGCACCGCGGCGTTGATTAATTGTTCCACCGAGGTGAGTGAACTAAGAAGCACACGTCGCGGCGCAGCTCCTTCCTTGTCTCGGCGAGAAGTTGAGTCTTTGGACTTTAATTGGAAAGTTCTCTCATTGTACTGACCGACCCGCGACCCATCTTTAAAAACTTGCCAAATTAGGTTAGTAGGGAGGCATTCAATATAGAGAAGCCATTCAGCAGCTAGAGAGAAGACAGAAACCATTTGACATTTCACCACTATCATTTCTCGTCTGCGACCATCATCCGCCACCGCCGATCACCTCATTTTCAACTCCACTGTAGTCTCTATCGCCATGAGTAACATCGGAGCTTCAGCAGTGATGAGGATTTCCGAAGTCATGCACGGCTAGGCCTTCACACCTCTTGAAAATGTAGTAGCGACTTGAGTTTATCGGGCTTCAAAGGGGAGTCAATCTAACATTGTCAAGTTTAATTATATTATTGTAAATCTCTGAGTTAGGACTTACGGTAGTATAGTTAAACTAGCTTGGTTAGAGTTTAATCAAGTGTTGAACGATGTTTATCTTATGGAATGGGTTATATGTAGAACTTTGATGCTTAATATATGAAGTCTCTTATATGTCTTTTGGTGATTGTGTTAATCCTCTTTATCTGCCTAGTTGTGTTTGATATCGATATTACGCCTGAACCAAGTGACCACTTGCATTAACATGTTCATTTCACACACTAAGGCGCTTTTAACAAGGTTTTAAGAAATGGAGTTCATAGATTAAATCCTTGGACTTAAAGAGTTATTTAGGGTTGATTATTTGAAAACTTAGTGAAATTCAGTCCCGGAAAATTTGTTTGAACCATGATAGCCTAAGCTTGTTTTCAAGAGGACTCTATCTCATTCGATTATTGTTTGAATTTTGAATTTCCAATTTCCCAAAAATCCAAAAATACTTTTTTTACGTTCTTCTTTAATTTTAGTTAAAAATCTTTATCAATGATCCAAACCCCCCTTTTTATCAACTTTGTTAGCATTTTTGACAATTAGGCTAGCTTAAAACCT